>DWRE01000008.1:0-154788 GCA_018251075.1 Metardaris cosinga cedra | reverse complement strand
GGTGTCAGCACCGTTACCGCCGCTCAGCGCGTCATTGCCGGTGCCGCCGGTGAGGCGGTCGAGGCCTTCGCCCCCAGACAGGGTGTCGTTGCCTGCGCCGCCGTCGAGGGTATCGTTGCCGTTGCCGCCGGTAAGGCGGTCGTTGCCGGCTGCGCCCTCCATGATGTCCTGACCGTCCCAGCCGGTCTGAGTATCATTGGTTTCGGTACCGATAAAGGTCACGGGCAGGGCGGCGATATCGGCCTCGTTGAGGGTCACATCATCAAAGGCAAAACTGACGTGACGGCTCCTTGCGTCGCTGAGGAAATAGCGCAGTGTAACGGCATCGTCGCTGCCGTAGGCGCGGATGATAAGGTCGTTGCCGAGGGAGAAGAGCTGAACGTCGGCGGCGCGTGCGCCGGTAAAGCGCAGGGTGGTGATATCGCTGTCGAAGTAGACTATATCCGTCAGCGAGTCCTGCCCGTGGCCGGGGGCGAAGACGTAGGTGTCAGCACCGTTACCGCCGCTCAGCGCGTCATTGCCGGTGCCGCCGGTGAGGCGGTCGAGGCCTTCGCCCCCAGTCAGGGTGTCGTTGCCTGCGCCGCCGCCGAGGGTATCGTTGCCGTTGCCGCCGGTAAGGCGGTCGTTGCCGGCCGCGCCCTCCATGACGTCCTGACCATTCCAGCCGGTCTGAATATTATCGTTTTCGGTACCGATAAAGGTCACGGGCAGGGCGGTGATATCGGCCTCGTTGAGGGTGGTATCATCAAAGGCAAAACTGACGAGACGGTTCCTTGCGTCGTTGAGGAAGCCACGCAGGGTGACGCTGTCGTCGCTGCCGTAGGCGCGGATGATAAGGTCGTTGCCGACGGAGAAGAGCTGAACGTCGGCGGCGCGTGCGCCGGTAAAGCGCAGGGTGGTGATATCGCTGTCGAAGTAGACTATATCCGTCAGCGAGTCCTGCCCGTGGCCGGGGGCGAAGACGTAGGTGTCAGCACCGTTACCGCCGCTCAGCGTGTCGTTGCCGCTGCCGCCGTCGAGCAGGTCATTGCCGCTGGCACCGATAAGCCTGTCATCACCTTCCCACCCAGCCAGATGGTTATTGTTGTTATCCCCATTTAATATATCGCTACTTACCGTTCCAGTAATATTGTTAATGCCTATCCTATTTACGATATCGCTAAATTCAGGATGGTAAACAAAGTAGTTTGTGAAAAGAGTTTTTAAGTTTATATAATCTTTAGGGTAAGTATTTTTTATTAAGGAGAGATATTTTTCGAATTGTTCAAAATTCAGGGATAACTCTTTATTTTCATTGTCAATGTCTGTTTTTATTAATGAAAACTCATGGGGGTAATAAGTGGGGATTAGAAGTTTTGCTGATACAAATTTCTCGAAATCAATAAATTCTTTCTTGATAATTTCCCCAGCATTTACACCTGGGTTTTTGGAGTTGGTGTTATTTTTATACGAGTCTCCTGTCGCAAGCTCCAATGCGGAAATTTGTCTTGCGTCGATGTAATTGCCACGGCTTGTAGGTGATATATCGTTCACTCCTGCCCAGATAAATATAATTTTTTCTAACGCTCCCTCAAGGCCTGGTTTATTGATATATTCAATGACAAGTTCCCTAAGTTCATTGTTCTTCGACATCGCAATGTGAAGGGAAGGAATATTTCCTAATCCGGCGATATTTGGCAGCCAGGATACATTTTCAGAAATTTCGAAATCGCCACTGTAGATTGTATTTTGTTTGTCGACATCAAACCAAACATCTGCTGAGCCAGTTTGTTTACCATCTTCAAACGTAACAATACTGGTCTGTTTGTGAGCATTCTCTTGGGCATCGATAAAAGTGCTTGAGGAATAGTTGGTGTTAATGGAAGCAATGCCAACATCGGATAAACTTTTTAATTCATTACTATCTACAATAGCGTTGCCATTCATATCCTGCCAAATCATTAGCGTCGACCAAATGGTATCGAGATTGCTAATCAGGCCATCTTTATTTTCATCGAGTTCTTGTAAAACCTCATAGCCATTTTTAGCCAATGAACCATCTGCCATTAAAGTATTATTACCAAATAACTCAGCACCTGAGTTAATCTGACCATCATTATTAATGTCTCGTGCTAAAAATGCATCGTCTTTTTCTGCCCAGCCACTTTTTTCAGAGAAGCCATTATTATCGAGATCAAAAAAAACGCCATCTTTTAAAGAAATTGTTTCCACACCGTCATTATCTAAATCTATGATAATGGGTGAACTCTGATTTTCTGCCTCATCAAGTGAGGGACCTTGACCATTTTCAGACATTCCACCGCTATTCATTTTACGCCATGCATCATAAGCATTTATCGCAGGAATCAAATTACCCGTCGGATTGAGACCCGCAGCCTCAAGAGCTTTTATCAGACCCGGATTCATGCCCTCAGGAAATTTCAGACTACCATTCGGAATACCTAATTTCTCTGCAATACCAAGGTCATCCCATGCCTGCTCGGTGAGTATCGAGACGACCAGGCCTAGTGCCATAATTATTGGGGCTTTGATGACGGGGGGTAAAGGTGCTAGTTTCGTTCCAGCTGCGAATGCAGCAACTGCAACTGCAGCATTCGATGTCATTGTTTTTGCTATATGGTTAGTTACGGAGTCACCAGAAATAATCACGTCGGCTAAAGCCGCTTTGCTTGCATACTTATCTAAGATGTCAAAAGCAGGAGAACGGTCAGTTTCCTCCAATTCGCTCCACAGGTCCGCTATCATTGAAGCCTGCTGAGCTAGATCTCCACTCCAGCCAAAAAAGCTCGTTGTATCATCGTCTTTACTAGTTTGTAACGAGTCATTATTTATAAACGAAAGTAATTCATTATATCCAATTAGCTGTGAAATATAGCTTTTAACTTCATACTCAATTGAATAGGCTGTATATTTGCAGAGAGAAGGTGTAACTTCATATCCCTCAGAATTATAAGTATGCTTTATTATGTCCTGAAGTTCTATCATTCCTTCAGCAGAAAAAACCATTGGTACGATCTGTAACCATTTATCAGGGGTGGTAATTTTAGATGTACTATTATTTGAGTTTATATATCCCACGCTAAATTCCTTCTGTTGGAGGATGTACTTGAGGAGTATTAGATAGATATTATCGAGATATATCAAATTTTATTTTTTTACCGTGTATTAGTGTGGGGGTTATGAGTCGGGGGTTTTTATTCATGCGCTGCATTAATAGTATCATTTAAAGTAAGGTGCATAACCGGTGATCATTGTTTTAAGTGATGCGTATTTTAGATTGTATGAGGCATGCAAAAAACATAGAATTTAGACTCTTGTCATATTCACCGATTTATGGAGTTTTACTAATTCCCACGTTGTAGTGAATAGAATGTTGTTGTTTCCTAACGTTGAGTCTCCATTATGAAAGATAATATAGAAATTCTTGCTCTTGTCATTCTGGCCCAATACCACGGTATTGCTGTAAATCCACAGGACATCTTGCATCGCTTTAACTGCGGTGAAGAGAGATTCAATAAAACAAACTGGCTTCTCGCTGCTAAAAGTATAGGTTTAAAAGCTAAGTCGGTAAGTACTCCTGTGAAACGACTTTGTAAAATTACCCTTCCGGCCCTCATGTGGGATGATGCAGGGAATCATTTAATTTTGGCAAAAATAGATGGTTCTCAATATCTCATTCAGGATCTAAATATAAAGAAACCTGTCATTCTGGAAGAGAAAAAGTTCCTAACGCGCTATACGGGTGAGCTTATCCTGATTACATCCCGGGCTTCGGTGTTAGGTTCCTTGGCTAAATTTGATTTCACGTGGTTTATTCCCGCGGTTATTAAGTATCGAAAAATATTGTTGGAAGTTTTGGTTACCTCTGCTGTGATCCAGTTTTTTGCCCTGATTACACCCTTATTTTTTCAGGTCGTTATGGATAAGGTATTAGTCCACCGCAGCTTTAGTACGCTGGATGTGGTGACTGTTGCGCTGCTGGTTGTCGTACTTTTCGAAGTCGTGTTAGGGGGCCTGAGGACTTACATTTTTGCTCATACCACCAGCAGGATTGATGTTGAGCTGGGTGCTCGCCTGTTTCGTCACCTGTTTGCTTTGCCATTGGCTTGGTTTGAGAAACGGCGGGTCGGGGATACCATCGCCAGAGTAAGAGAACTTGAACAGATCCGAAATTTCCTTACAGGCCAGGCTCTGACATCGGTGATGGATCTCAGTTTCTCTTTTGTCTTTCTGATCGTCATGAGCTTTTATAGCGGGTGGCTTACGCTGGTCGTGCTTATTTCCTTACCTTGTTATGCATTCTGGTCAGCAGCTATTAGTCCTGTATTACGCGCCCGCCTGAATGAAAAATTTGCCCGCAATGCTGACAGCCAGTCATTTTTGGTGGAATCAGTCACTTCTGTTGGAACCATCAAATCAATGGCCGTTGAACCCCAGATGACTCGAAACTGGGATCAGCTGCTGGCCAGTTATGTCCATGCTGGTTTTCGTGTGACAAGGCTTGCAACTATCGGGCAGCAGGGTGTGCAGCTGATTCAGAAATTGGTCATGGTCGCTACACTATGGCTGGGAGCGCGGCTGGTTATAGGTGGTGATTTAACCGTGGGGCAACTGATTGCATTTAATATGTTAGCCGGGCAGGTTGCTGCGCCGGTTATTCGTCTGGCTCAGTTATGGCAGGATTTTCAGCAGGTTGGAATTTCAGTGGCGCGCCTGGGTGATATTCTTAATACCCCAAACGAAAATAGTAGCAGTCGGCTCGCGCTGCCTGAGATCCAGGGGGAAATCCATTTCGAGCAAGTCTGTTTCCGTTACCGTCCTGACGGGCATGAAGTACTGCGTGACCTGAGTCTGAAACTCCATGCTAATGAAGTGATTGGGATCGTTGGGCGCTCTGGCTCTGGCAAAAGTACACTGACGAAACTGGTTCAAAGGCTGTATGCGCCCGAGCGTGGGAGGGTGACCATTGATGGTAATGACCTTGCTTTGGCCGATCCAGCCTGGTTGCGAAGGCAAATTGGCGTTGTTTTACAAGATAATGTTTTGTTAAACCGCAGCGTTCGCGACAATATTGCACTGGCTGAACCGGGTATGACACTTGAACGTATTATTGAAGCGGCAAAGTTGGCAGGTGCCCACGAATTTATTATGGAGTTGCCTGAAGGTTACGATACCCATGTTGGAGAGCAGGGGGCAGGATTATCTGGGGGCCAACGCCAGCGTGTCGCTATTGCCCGCGCTCTGGTCGGCGATCCCCGAATATTAATTTTTGATGAAGCAACCAGTGCACTGGATTACGAGTCAGAGCAAGCCATTATGCAAAATATGCAGGCAATCTGTCGTCATAGAACGGTATTGATTATTGCTCATCGTCTTTCAACCGTTCGCCATGCACAGCGGATTATTGCGATGGATAAAGGACAGATAGTTGAAGAGGGTACTCATCAGGAATTATTATCTCGTGAAAATGGGTATTACCGACACTTACATTCTATCCAATCATTATAGAAAAATTCACTTTATTAAAAATAACAGACGCAAAAATATGAAATTATGGATTCAGGCAATATCGGAGTTATGCCGTAATTATTGTCGCATATGGAAAAGTATCTGGCCATATCGTAAAGATCTGGAGCCTATAGAAAGAAATGAAAATGAAAAAGCTTTCCTCCCGGCCCATCTTGAACTTACAGAAACACCTGTCTCTGTTGCTCCAAAGGCTGTCGCCCGCGCAATAATATTATTTACCGCGATTGCTTTTGTATGGGCGTTGATAGGCCAAATTGATATTCTTGCCATTACCCAAGGTAAAACAATACCGAGTGGACGCAGTAAACAAATTCAGCCGCTTGAAACGTCCGTGGTTAAAAATATTTATGTCAGCGATGGACAGTTTGTTCGCAAGGGGCAGCCTCTCATCGAATTAAGTGGTATTGGTTCCGACAGTGATTATGAGCAGTCGGTAAAAGGATTACAGGCTGTACAGTTGGCTAAATTGCGTGCGGAAGCTTTGATTGTTTCGATCGAGAAACGCCAGCGTCTTTCTTTGAATAGAAAATTGGCAGAAAAGTGGGGTATTCCTTCTGAGGATATTAATGAAACTGAGATTTTGGGTGAAAATCACTATCAGACCTGGGTAACCCAAAATGAAAAGTTACAGGCAATACTTAATCAATATCATGCAGAATTGCGTTCAAATGACGATCAGATCCACAAACTGGAGCGAATAGGAAAAATTGAGAGACAACGCTCGAAAGATTTTCTTGTTTTGCTCAATAAAAACTATCTTTCTCAACATGAGTATTATGAACAGGAAAGTAAAGTCATCCAAAACGAGCATGATTTGAAAAGTTTGCGTAACAAGACTCAGCAGATACAAGAAAGTATCAGTCAGGCAGAACAAGAACAGCGGTTGAATACGACGACTTTACAGCGAGATACCCTTGAAACGTTACGGCAAGCCAATGAGCAAATTCATCAGCTTTCCGGTCAGCTTTTAAAAGCCACTCAGCGACAGCACTGGATGTCATTGTCTTCGCCAGTTGATGGCACAATACAACAATTGGCTGTACATACCGTCGGCGGTGTTGTGACGGAGGCACAACCGATCATGGTTATCGTCCCTCTTGAAGATAAAATTGAGGTAGAAACACTGATCGCCAATAAAGATATCGGTTTTGTAAATGTTGGCCAACCTGTCACTGTGAAAATCGAATCGTTTCCTTATACGCGTTACGGTTACCTTACAGGAAAAGTGATTAGCGTCAGTCTGGATGCGATGGAGCATGAACAACTCGGAATGGTGTTTAGTGCAATTGTCGCTCTGGATCAAAATCATCTTATGATCGAAGGGAAACGTATTAACCTGGTTGCGGGAATGAATGTCACCGCTGAAATAAAAACCAGTAAGCGGCGTGTCATCGACTATTTGTTAAGCCCGTTACAAACTAAAGTAGATGAAAGTTTTAAGGAGCGGTAACGTGAAGCACATTTTATTCATTGTCATGAATTTTTATGCAAATAACGTTTAGCTACTATTTTATTACTCTGGACACGGCCAAGTTCCAGTTCCGTCAGCGGTTTAACACAAAACCCTATTTTTAGTAACCTGAAACCAGATGGCTTTTACTGATATTAACCGGCCTGTATCATAATTTTCTAATTATGAGGCAATTTCGCTGGCTCCCTCATGGCGGGGCCGATAACCTGATTCTGTTTCATGGCAGAACCCCTATAAGAAGAGAGTAATTATGAGTAACGCTGATATTCGCATGGCCATTGTTGGCGCAGGTGGCCGCATGGGCCGGCAGCTGATTCAGGCCGTATCCGATGCCGATGGTGTGGTGTTGGGCGCAGCGCTGGAACGTTCGGGTTCTTCCTTAGTGGGTGCCGATGCGGGTGAACTGGCCGGTGTCGGTACTATGGGCATTAAAGTGCATGACAATCTGGATGCTGTGACGAACGACTTCGATATTTTGATCGACTTCACCCGTCCGGAAGGCACGCTGGCGCATCTGGAATTTTGCCAGAAGCACCATAAAGGCATGATTATCGGGACCACGGGCTTTGATGATGCCGGTAAGGCTGCAATTAAGCAGGCTTCGGAGATCATTCCGGTCGTTTTTGCCGCCAACTTCAGCGTTGGCGTGAATGTTGTCCTCAAGCTGCTGGAAAAGGCGGCCAAAGTCATGGGCGATTACACGGATATTGAAATCGTGGAAGCGCACCACCGTCATAAAGTTGATGCACCATCAGGTACAGCACTGGCAATGGGTGAAGCGATTGCCGGTGCATTAGGCCGTGATCTCAAAGAGTGTGCGGTGTATGCCCGTGAAGGTTATACCGGTGAACGTGATCCAATGAGTATTGGTTTTGCCACGATTCGTGCAGGCGATATCGTCGGTGAACACACCGCGATGTTTGCAGATATCGGTGAGCGCGTTGAGATAACGCACAAGGCTTCCAGCCGCATGACATTCGCAAATGGCGCTGTTCGTGCGGGTAAGTGGCTTTCTTCACATAAAACCGGTCTTTATGACATGCGAGACGTGCTTGGTTTAGAAGATTTGTAAAAGATGATTTAGATGTGATGTGGTTGTTTTGGTCATAATGTTTTGATAAAAGGGCAGTTCCTTGATTGCCCTTCTCTTTTTATTAGAAAATAAGTGTTTCGCTTATTTTTATCTTTGTGTTTTCATTTTTATGGTGTTTTCACTGGTTTTATCTGATGTATTGCATGTTTTTTGAACGCGACCACTCTTCGGTTCTGTAACAATTCCCCTTTTCTCGTCATTTTCCACACATCCTCTCCCGCAAACGGTTACTATGGCGACTTAGTCACTATTTTTATGCCAGTCAGAGAGCCTTTTCTCTGAGTTGTACGAAAAGAAGAGAAATATTGGTGCTTTTGGTAGACAAACCGTACTGCCATCATTAGAATGCGCGCAATTTGCCAAAAATTGCCTTTGGGAGCGATTTTTGCATTGATTTAGATCGGGTTATCTGAATTAATATGCAGATATTGTGATTTATTATTCTTGGAGGATGCTTTGATAAAGTCAGCGCTATTGGTTCTGGAAGACGGAACCCAATTCCACGGTCGGGCCATCGGGGCAGAAGGGTCGGCAGTGGGGGAAGTGGTCTTCAATACGTCGATGACCGGTTATCAAGAAATCCTCACTGATCCTTCCTATTCCCGCCAGATTGTCACTCTCACTTATCCCCATATCGGTAATGTCGGCACTAACGCCGCTGATGCAGAATCCTCCGCAGTACACGCTCAAGGCCTGGTCATTCGCGATTTACCTCTGATTGCCAGCAATTACCGCAGTGAAGAAAACCTCTCTGATTATCTCAAGCGCAACAACATCGTTGCCATCGCCGATATTGATACCCGCAAACTGACCCGCCTGTTACGTGAAAAAGGCGCACAGAACGGCTGCATCATTGCAGGCGATTCACCGGATGCTGAACTGGCGCTGCAAAAAGCCAAAGCATTCCCGGGGCTGAAAGGGATGGACCTGGCGAAAGAAGTGACGACGACAGAATCCTACAGCTGGCAGCAAGGCAGCTGGACGCTGGAAGGCGAACTGCCGGAAGCGAAGAAATCTGAAGAACTGCCATTCCACGTGGTGGCTTACGACTACGGCGCGAAGCGTAATATCTTGCGCATGTTGGTGGATCGCGGTTGCCGCCTGACAGTGGTTCCAGCACAAACGCCGGCAGAAGAAGTGCTGAAGATGAATCCGGACGGTATCTTCCTGTCCAACGGCCCGGGTGACCCGGAGCCATGTGATTACGCGATCGCGGCGATCAAATCCTTCCTGGAAACTGACATTCCGGTATTCGGCATCTGTCTCGGCCACCAGTTACTGGCACTGGCCAGCGGCGCGAAGACCGTAAAAATGAAGCTCGGCCACCACGGCGGTAACCACCCGGTAAAAGATATCGATAAAGATATCGTGATGATCACCGCGCAGAACCACGGTTTTGCGGTTGATGAAACCGGTCTGCCTGCCAACCTGCGCGTGACCCACAAATCACTGTTCGACCACACGGTGCAGGGAATTCATCGCACCGATAAAGCGGCGTTCAGCTTCCAGGGGCACCCTGAAGCCAGTCCGGGCCCGCACGATGCGGCACCGCTGTTCGACCACTTCATTGAACTGATTGAAGCTTTTCGCACTACCAATAAAAACGACGCCACTCTTACAGGCAAATAAATCAGGAGCAAGAAAAAATGCCAAAACGTACAGACATAAAAAGCATCCTGATCCTGGGCGCTGGCCCGATTGTTATCGGCCAGGCTTGTGAATTTGACTACTCGGGTGCGCAGGCGTGTAAGGCGCTGCGTGAAGAGGGTTACCGCGTCATTCTGGTGAACTCCAACCCTGCGACCATCATGACTGACCCGGAAATGGCCGATGCGACTTACATCGAGCCAATTCACTGGGAAGTGGTGCGCAAGATTATCGAGAAAGAACGTCCGGATGCCGTGCTGCCAACCATGGGCGGCCAGACCGCACTGAACTGTGCGCTGGAACTGGAACGTCAGGGCGTGCTGGAAGAATTCGGCGTGACCATGATTGGTGCGACCGCCGATGCGATTGATAAAGCGGAAGACCGTCGCCGTTTCGACGTGGCGATGAAAAAAATCGGCCTCGACACCGCACGTTCCGGTATCGCACACACCATGGAAGAAGCGCTGGCGGTTGCCGCTGATGTTGGCTTCCCGTGCATCATTCGTCCTTCCTTCACCATGGGCGGCACCGGTGGCGGTATCGCGTACAACCGTGAAGAGTTTGAAGAGATTTGCGAACGCGGTCTGGATCTTTCCCCAACCAAAGAGCTGCTGATTGATGAGTCGCTGATTGGCTGGAAAGAGTACGAGATGGAAGTGGTGCGTGATAAAAACGACAACTGCATCATCGTCTGCTCCATCGAAAACTTCGATGCGATGGGCATCCACACCGGTGACTCCATCACCGTGGCCCCCGCGCAAACCCTGACCGACAAAGAATACCAAATCATGCGTAACGCCTCGATGGCGGTACTGCGTGAAATCGGCGTAGAAACCGGTGGCTCTAACGTCCAGTTCTCGGTAAACCCGAAAAATGGCCGTCTGATCGTTATCGAAATGAACCCGCGCGTATCACGTTCTTCCGCGCTGGCGTCTAAAGCGACCGGTTTCCCGATTGCCAAAGTAGCCGCGAAACTGGCGGTGGGTTACACCCTCGATGAGCTGATGAACGACATCACCGGCGGTAAAACCCCGGCCTCGTTCGAACCTTCTATCGACTACGTTGTGACCAAGATTCCTCGCTTCAACTTCGAGAAATTTGCCGGTGCCAACGACCGTCTGACCACGCAGATGAAATCTGTCGGCGAAGTGATGGCGATTGGCCGCACTCAGCAGGAATCTCTGCAAAAAGCCCTTCGCGGTCTGGAAGTGGGCGCGAGCGGTTTTGACCCGAAAGTGAGTCTGGATGACCCGGAAGCACTGACCAAAATCCGTCGCGAGCTGAAAGAAGCCGGAGCCGAGCGTATCTGGTACATCGCTGATGCTTTCCGTGCCGGGATGTCCGTTGACGGTATCTTCAACCTGACCAACGTGGACCGCTGGTTCCTGGTGCAGATTGAAGAACTAGTGAAACTGGAAAATGAAGTGGCCGAAGGTGGCTTCAACATTCTGACCCACGATTACCTGCGCATGCTTAAGCGCAAAGGCTTTGCGGATCTGCGTCTGGCGAAACTGGTCGGCGTTTCAGAAAGCGAAGTGCGCAAACTGCGTCACAAATATAATCTGCATCCGGTCTACAAACGTGTGGATACCTGTGCCGCGGAATTCTCTACCGATACCGCCTACATGTATTCGACGTATGAAGAAGAATGCGAATCTAACCCGACCAACGACAAGCCGAAAATCATGGTGCTGGGCGGTGGTCCAAACCGTATCGGTCAGGGTATCGAGTTCGACTATTGCTGCGTTCACGCCTCACTGGCGCTGCGCGAAGACGGTTACGAAACCATCATGGTTAACTGTAACCCGGAAACGGTGTCTACCGACTACGACACTTCCGACCGTCTGTATTTCGAATCCGTGACACTGGAAGACGTGCTGGAAATCGTGCGTATCGAACAGCCGAAAGGCGTGATTGTTCAGTATGGCGGCCAGACTCCGCTGAAACTTGCGCGTGAACTGGAAGCTGCTGGCGTGCCAATTATTGGTACCAGCCCGGACGCGATTGACCGTGCCGAAGACCGCGAACGTTTCCAGCAGGCGGTTCACCGTCTGGGTCTGAAACAACCGGCGAACGCCACCGTTGCGACTATCGAACAGGCAGTCGAAAAAGCGGCGGGTATCGGTTATCCGCTGGTGGTGCGTCCTTCGTATGTGCTGGGCGGCCGCGCGATGGAAATCGTCTACGACGAAATCGACCTGCGCCGTTACTTCCAGAATGCGGTCAGCGTCTCGAACGATGCTCCGGTTCTGCTGGATCGCTTCCTTGACGACGCCGTAGAAGTTGACGTTGATGCTATCTGCGACGGCGAGCGCGTACTGATTGGCGGCATCATGGAGCACATCGAACAGGCGGGCGTTCACTCCGGTGACTCCGCATGTTCATTGCCATGCTACACGCTGAGCCAGGAAATTCAGGATGTGATGCGTCAGCAGGTCGAGAAACTGGCTTTCGAGCTGAGTGTTCGCGGTCTGATGAACGTCCAGTTCGCGGTGAAGAACAACGAAGTCTATCTGATTGAAGTTAACCCGCGTGCAGCCCGTACCGTACCGTTCGTCTCTAAAGCGACCGGTGTACCGCTGGCGAAAGTGGCGGCTCGCGTGATGGCGGGTCAGACACTGGCACAGCAGGGCGTGACCGAAGAAGTCATTCCGCCTTACTACTCCGTAAAAGAAGTGGTGCTGCCGTTCAACAAATTCCCTGGCGTTGACCCGATTCTGGGGCCGGAAATGCGTTCTACCGGTGAAGTCATGGGCGTCGGCCGTACCTTCGCAGAAGCCTTTGCCAAAGCGCAGCTGGGCAGTAATTCCGGTATGAAGAAAGCCGGTCGCGCACTGTTGTCAGTCCGCGAGGGTGACAAAGGTCGCGTGGTGGATTTAGCCGCGAAACTGCTCAAACGTGGTTTCGAACTGGATGCAACCCACGGTACCGCGGTAGTGCTGGGTGAGGCCGGGATTAATCCGCGTCTGGTCAACAAGGTGCATGAAGGCCGTCCGCATATTCAGGACCGTATCAAGAACGGCGAATATGTCTATATCGTGAACACCACTGCTGGCCGTCAGGCGATTGAAGACTCCAAGCTTATCCGTCGTAGCGCACTGCAATACAAAGTGCATTACGACACCACGCTGAACGGTGGTTTTGCTACCGCGATGGCGCTGTCTTCTGACCCGACCGAGCAGGTGATTTCAGTGCAGGAAATGCACGCGCGGATCAAAAACTAATCTGTTCACATTCTCGTATCAGCCGCAGGTTCGCCTGCGGTTTTTTTTGTCATAAATTTCATCTCCGCACATTCAGATATCATATTGTTTTGTCAGCATTCGTTAGAAGTTACGCCAATGCCCCTCACTTCAGTAATATCCCTCAGAACGATAAAAATGAGATAAATAATATCCCTCATTAATTTAAAACATGACGCATTATATAAAATGATGCTTTTGATGTTGTTTTTATTTCACAAATCTCTTTTTATCACTCATTACTGTTTCTGGTAGGCAGGTAAGTTTTCAAAACACATAAACGTTCACTTTAAACATATTTATCTCAAGGTGAACTATATTAAATAAATCGGAGAGCTACATTATGGCAGATCAAGATGTTTATCTTATTAAAAAAAGCTCGGGCGTGAGCAATTGCCCTGACGGTAAATTATGCTTATTTACTAACGTGGACTATAACAAGACGGTAGGCGATATTCTGGTTATTTCTCCAAATATTCAAGTGGATCAGGCACAGCTTGAAAGCTATGGTTTTATCCTTGGCGCAGGGGGCGGCGTTTCGAGCGTAGTCAATAATATGAATCAGGCCGCTACACTAGTTTCGGGGATCTATCTTGACGGGCAGACGCTGTCAGTCTCTGCGGGGCAGGATGTTTCTACGCTTTATGACTATCCTCTGGGAAAAAGTACCTGGAATGATGCTGTGCGATCGGTGGTGAGCGCACCGGTGACTGAAGTGAATCTGGTAATACTGGCTGAAAGTGATTTTAGTGTTGGTATCGATGAAAGGTATTTATTTAAATGTAAAATTGAAAATGATAGTTCAACAACAGTAGAAGATGTCACGATTAATGTGACGATTAGTAATACCGATATTATCTCTGTGTCTGCAGTTCCTGCTGTTACTGTTCCTGCGAACAGTTCCGTTATTCTTCGAATTCCGGTAACAGGAAAAGCGGTAGGTTCAACAGAACTGGTGTGCAGATTACATGCCCCAGTTGGCGTGATCAATACAGGTAATAATGTCGTCACTACATTGGTTCATGTGACTGAACCTAAACCCTTACAAGTGACTCAGCAATTAATGTCTCACTGGAAATTAGTGTGGGACCAACCCGAATATATTTACAGTTATCATCTGATACTTACATCCAGGGATGAACAAGTGAGTTCGTGGGAATTGTCGTTTGTTCTGCCTGAAGGCGCGGAGGTCAGTCCTGATTGGCTGAAAACGAATGTTAACTGGATTATTTTGAACATTGAAAAGTCCGTAGAGGGCCACGTTTATTTGGAAAGCAGAGCGGGACACATTATCGGACCAAATCAGGATGTGCCGCTTGATATACAGATTATCTACCCTGGAGAGTCAACAGATTACAACGTAATCAATAATTTACGGCTTGAGCAACTAAGCTAAAAAACGGCCTCTTCAGTATGAGATAGCGTCTGGCAGGTAATTTCGGTGCAGGAAATGCACGCAAAAATCAGCAAATAAGCCTCCGCTGGTTCCCTACGGACGTTAAGACGCCCGCTCCCGAAAGGGGCGGGCTTTTTTTATACCTGTTCGGCTAAAATGTTAAACATAATCATTAAATATGTTTAACGTTAAAGATATATTTTTTATTTATTGGTGTCTTCATATGAAAGCAATTTTTGCTATAACTTATTCTTTTAGATCGATATTTTAAGTTAATGTGATGGGTATCATGCTGTTTTAATGTTTAATTATTGTTATGTATTTGTGTCTGATTTTATACTCGAAGCCTTGGTTAGTTCACATCGAGAATTAACCCTTCTTGCAGTGCTTCCAGTCAAAAATGAGGAATTTCACATGAACAAAACTTCTGTCAGCCTTCTGGCTTTGCTTATCGGCGCGGTTCTTGCGCCGGTCTCACAGGCTGCACTTCCCGGAAAGCCAAGTCTCGGCGCGGATGAGACGACGTTTTCCATTATTGATATTAACCAGTCAGCCACCGCCTATAACCAGCTGGTCACAGTGAAGAATGCGGCAGATGTCACCGTAACCTGGAATTTATGGACGGGCGATGCCGGACAGACGGCCAAAGTGTTACTGAACGGTGCGCAGGTATGGAGCGGTCCGTCCGGGGCGACGGGGAGCGCCACTTTTGCTGTCAGTAAAGGCGGGCGTTATCAGTTACAGGTCGCGTTATGTAACAGCGAAGGTTGTACCACCAGTGACGCCAAACAAATTGTGGTGGCAGATACCGACGGCAGTCATCTGCTACCGTTAACCAGCACGCTGAAGGAAAATAACCAGCCTTATAACAACAAGTCTGGCAAGGTCGTTGGCGCATATTTTGTTGAGTGGGGCGTGTATGGTCGCGGATTCTCCGTGGATAAAATCCCTGCGCAGAACCTGACACATATCTTGTACGGCTTCACGCCGATTTGCGGCGGGGACGGGATTAACGACAGTTTAAAAAGCATTGAGGGCAGTTTTCAGGCCTTGCAACGCGCCTGTGCGGGGCGTCAGGATTTTAAAGTTGCGATACACGATCCCTGGGCTGCGGTGCAGATGCCTCAGCAAGGTGTCAGTGAATATTCAGCACCTTATAAAGGTAATTTTGGTCAGCTGATGGCGCTGAAAAAAGCCTATCCAAACCTGAAAATTGTCCCTTCCATCGGTGGCTGGACGTTGTCAGACCCGTTCTATTTCATGAAGGATAAGGCGAAGCGGGACGTCTTCGTGGCCTCGGTAAAAGAATTCCTGCAAACCTGGAAGTTCTTTGACGGTGTGGATATATTGACTGGGAATTTCCGGGCGGTGGCGGTGAAAACCCGGCGCTGGGCAGCACGGCGGATGGTGATACCTATGTGCAGCTGATGAAAGATCTGCGGGCGATGCTTAATGAATTGTCAGCCCAGACAGGAAAAACCTACGAACTGAGTTCGGCGATCAGTGCAGGCAGGGACAAAATTGATAACGTGGATTACAGCGCCGCGCAGCAATATATGGATCACATATTCCTGATGAGCTACGACTTCTATGGGGCTTTCTCACTGACGACGCTGGGTCATCAAACCGCCTTATACGGTTCCGCCTCGAAGCCCGATACCGATTACACCACCGATCATGGCGTGCAGGCATTACTGTCACAGGGCGTGACGCCGGGCAAAATTGTGGTGGGTGCCGCTATGTACGGGCGCGGCTGGACAGGGGTGAAGAATTTCCAGAATAACGATCCTTTCACCGGCACCGCGACGGGCCCGACCGCAGGGACCTGGGAGAATGGCATTCTCGATTACCGTCAGGTGGCGAAGCTTAAAGCCAGCAGTGACTGGCAGTACAACTATGATCCGGCGGCTGAAGCCCCGTATTTGTGGAAGCCTTCCACCGGTGATTTGATCACTTACGATGACAACCGTTCAGTGATTGCCAAAGGTAAATACGTTCTGGCTAATCAGCTTGGCGGCCTGTTCGCATGGGAAATCGACGCAGATAACGGCGATATTTTGAATGCCATGCATGAAGGGTTAGGGGATGGCAGCGGCGGCGGCACTACAAATCTTGCGCCGCTGGCCAGTGCGGGAACGAATCAGAACGTGACCGGTCCGGTGACCGTGGTACTTGATGGTTCTGCCTCCCGTGACCCGGAAAATAGTGCGCTGACGTATCTGTGGACCAAAATCTCCGGCCCGGCAGTGACGCTGACCAATGCAGACAAAGCCAAAGCGCAGTTTAACGTCCTGACTACCACACAAGATCAGGTGTGGGTATTCCAGCTCAAGGTGACCGACCCGCAAGGGCTGAGCACTACCGCGCAGGTTCAGGTGACAAACTCGGCGGTTCAGGCGAACCAGTCGCCGGTGGTGACGTTGCCTGCGACCATGACCGTAACGGCAGGTAATACCTTCGCGCTGGTGGCACAGGCGACGGATGCTAACAGCGATCCGCTAACCTATCAGTGGACGTTGCCCGCCGGTCTGAGCGCCAGCTCGCTGACTACCAGCGCCATCAACGTTACCGCTCCGGCTGTCACCACCAGCACGGTTTATCAGGTCAGTGTTGTGGTCAGCGACGGAAAATCATCCGGCACGGCCAGCTTACAGCTGACAGTAAACCCGGCGACCTCGGGCGGATGTGGCGTGACAACGGATCCTGCAGCGGCACAAGTGCCAGCCTGGGACAGCAGTAAAATCTATAATACCGGTGATGCTGTAAGCTACAACCAGCTGATATGGAAGGCGAAATATTGGACTCAAAACAATCCGCCATTACGCAGCAGCGATCAGTGGCAACTCGTCAGCAATATCACTTTGCCTTACGACAATGCGGCCACCTATCTTCAGGGTGAAATGGCCACTTACGGCGGCCATAACTGGAAAGCGAAAGTCTGGACACAGGGTGTGACGCCGGTTGCAGGTGACAACTGGCTGGATCTCGGGGCAGTCAGTTGTCCGTAAATCCTTTCATCTAAATCAGCAGGGCCTGAGGGCCCTGTTTTTCATCGTATTTACGGCAGTTAATAAATGTTAAAAATACTTTATGATGAATGCATATTTTGTCGATATGAGTTCACTGATGATTTTAATAATTTACGCCCATCCTTATCCGCGCCATTCAAGAGCCAATCAGGGGTTGCTGTCAGCCGTCAGTGATTTGCCCAATGTTGAAGTGCGCTCGCTTTACGACCTCTATCCCGATTTTAATATCGACATCGCCGCTGAACAGAAAGCGGTTGAACGTGCGGATTTGGTGGTTTTTCAGCATCCCATCCAATGGTACAGCCTGCCGCCGCTGATGAAACTGTGGATCGACAAAGTGCTTGAGCACGGCTGGGCCTACGGTCATGAAGGCAATGCGCTGAACGGAAAACATTGCCTGTGGGCGGTGACGACCGGTGGCAACGAGCATCATTTCGAACTGGGTGATCACCCTGATTTCGACGTGCTGGCGCAGCCGTTACAGGCGACAGCCATTTATTGCGGCATGCACTGGCTGCCGTATTTTGCCGTCCACAACACCTTTATTTGTGACGAAGTGGCGCTGAAGGCGGCGGGCGAAGAATATCGCCGGCGTTTAACGGCTTGTCTGAGTCTGAAAGAAGGCTGTCCGCCGGAGGTGAGTCTTGGATAACCATAACCTGATGATCGAAGGCCTGATTTATCTCGGCTCGGCGGCGCTGTTTGTGCCGATTGCGGTACGCCTGGGGCTGGGTTCCGTGCTCGGTTATCTGATCGCCGGCTGCATTATCGGTCCGTGGGGGCTGAAGCTGGTGTCAGATGCGGAGTCAATTCTGACCTTTGCGGAAATCGGCGTGGTGCTGATGCTGTTTGTCATCGGTCTGGAGCTGGATCCCAAACGGTTATGGACCATGCGTGCCTCGGTATTCGGCGGCGGTAGTATTCAGATGGTCGGCTGCGGCGTGGTGCTCAGCGCATTCTGTTACTTCCTCGGGCTGGACTGGAAAATCGCGTTGCTGATTGGCCTGACGCTGGCGCTGTCCTCAACGGCCATTGCCATGCAGGCGATGAGTGAGCGCAGCCTGACCGCTTCACCAATCGGGCGCAGTGCCTTTGCGGTATTGCTGTTTCAGGATATTGCAGCGATCCCGCTGGTGGCGATGATCCCGTTACTGGCAAGTACCGGCGAAGCTACCACGCTGATGAGTTTTGGTTTGTCCGCGGCAAAAGTGGCCGGTGCGCTGGTGCTGGTTATTCTGCTCGGACGCTATGTCACGCGGCCATTACTGCACTTCGTGGCACGTTCCGGCATGCGTGAAGTGTTCAGTGCCGTTGCGCTGTTTCTGGTCTTCGGTTTCGGCATCTTGCTGGAAATGGCCGGGATGTCGATGGCGATGGGCGCATTTCTGGCAGGCGTATTGCTGGCGAGTTCTGAATACCGTCACGCGCTGGAAAGCGATATTCAGCCGTTCAAAGGCCTGTTGCTCGGCCTGTTTTTTATCGGCGTCGGGATGTCTATCGACTTCGGCACGCTGGTCCATCAGCCGTTGCTGATCGCCACATTGCTGGTCGGATTTATGGCGCTGAAAGCCGCTTTGCTGTGGCTGATTGCGCCGTGGCTGGGTGTGCCGAAAAAGCAGCGCGGCCTGTTTGCCATCTTAATCGGGCAGGGCAGTGAATTCGCGTTCGTGATTTTCAGTACGGCGCAGATGGCCGGTGTGTTGCCGGTGGAATGGTCAAAGGCGCTGACGCTGGCCGTTGCACTTTCCATGGCGGTGACGCCATTACTGCTGGTGTTGTCCGCACGTCTTGAGCGCAATGCGCCAAAAGATGACCGTCCGCAAGACACCATCGATGAAGAAAATGCGCAGGTCATTATCGCCGGGTTCGGTCGTTTTGGTCAGATTGCCGGTCGTCTGTTACTGGCCAACAACGTTCATACCGTGGTTCTTGACCACGATCCTGACCATATTGAAACGCTGCGCAAATTTGGTACCAAAGTATTTTACGGCGATGCCACGCGCGTGGATTTGCTGGAGTCGGCAGGCGCGGCGCAGGCTAAAGTCCTGATTAACGCCATTGATGATGTGGAGGCCAACCTTCAGCTGACCGCGCTGGCGAAAGAGCATTTCCCGAACCTGAAAGTGATTGCCCGTGCGCGTGACGTTGATCACTGGTACCAGTTGCGCCAGTTAGGTGTGGAAGCGCCGGAGCGTGAACTGTTTGAAGGTTCACTGCGCGTCGGTCGTGATGTGCTGGAAGCGCTGGGGCTGGATGCCTATGAAGCCCGCGAGAAAGCCGATTTGTTCCGCCGCTATAACCTGAAAATGCTGGAAGCGACTATCGAGAATTACGAAGATACCGAATTCCGCATCGCCAGTATGCAGCGTGCGAAAGATATGCTGACGGCAGCGATTGAGCAGGATCAGGAGCGTCTGGCCTCCGGTCAGCAACAGGGCTGGCGCGGCAGTATTGACGGGAAAGCCCCGGAGAATGAGGTGATTGAAGCGAAGGGGTAAACAGATTCAAAACTGAAAACCGGTGCCTGATGCACCGGTTTTTTTTCTTTACTGATTCAGTACAAATCAGCTCAGTGCGACTTTGATACCTAAACCAATCAGCACGCCACCCAGCAGCTTATCGATAATTTTTTGTGCTTTTGCCAGACCGCGACGTACCGGTGGGCTCTGGATCAGCAAGGCCAGTGACGGCCACCAGATAGCAGACAAACCCACGATTATCGAGGCGTACCACAGCTTTTCACCGACGGTGGAGTTGATCTGCAAAACCTGAGTAAACATCGCCAGGAAGAACAGCGTCGCCTTAGGATTCAGCAGATTACACAGATAACCCTGCACGAACGCCGTGCGTAATTTCACTTGCTGCGGCTCGAGCCCGTCGAGGTTCATTTTGCTGTTGCTGCGGGAGAATAACGCCTGAATACCCACCCAGATCAGATATGCGGCGCCGACGTATTTCAGCAAATTGAATAACCACGGCGTAGTGGTTATCACCACCGCCAGACCCGCCACACAGTAAGACATGTGCGTAATCACGCCACAAATCACACCCAGCGACGTCATGAGTGCAGCAATGCGCGGATAGCGGGCCGCATTTTTGATCACCAGAAAGAAATCAGGGCCGGGCGAAAGCATGCCGAGGAAGGCAATACTGGCAACAAAAAGGGTGGTTTCAAGCATGAAAATAACCGTCGTCAATGTTCAGAGCAAAAGAAGGCGGCATGATACGCCAATCCTCAGTAAGTTAAATCACTCTTATTGCTTTTTTTGCGGACGGTGAATGGTATGCAGGATCCGGTCATAGAACACCCGGTGCGTGAAAGCCCCGAGGCGCATCATCAGCGTGAAATTACCCGGTTATGCATCGAATGTGCCCTGATGCTGTTGCAGCATGGCGCGGAAAGTATGCTGGTCGAACAGCTGTCGGCAAGACTCGGTGTCGCGCTGGGCATGGACCGGGTGGAAAGCTCAATCTCCGCCAATGCCATTGTGCTCAGCACGCTCAGCGGCGGTTACTGCCTGACCTCAACGCGTAAGAATGTCGATCGCGGGATCAACATGCAGGTGGTGACCGAAGTCCAGCATACGGTGATCCTGGCTGAGCATAAACTGCTCGACAGCGCGCTGGTGGCAAAACGTCTGCAAAAAATCAAACCGCTGCGCTATCCGCGCTGGCTGATGGTGCTGATGGTGGCGCTCTCCTGCGGGTGTTTCAGCAAACTTAACGGCGGCGGATGGGATGCGTTCACCGTCACTTTTTTAGCCAGTGGCGTCGCTATGGCTGTTCGCCAAAGTCTGACTGCACAGCACATGAATCCGCTGATCAACTTTTGCTGCACTGCATTTGTGGCGACGTCCATTTCAGGCCTGTTGTTGCGGCTGGGCATTTTTGAACAGTCGTCAAACGTCGCCATGGCCGCCAGCGTGTTATTGCTGGTGCCGGGTTTTCCGCTGATTAACGCTGTGGCGGATATGTTCAAAGGGCATGTGAATACCGGGCTGGCACGCTGGACGATGGCAAGTCTGCTGACGCTGGCAACCTGCATCGGTGTGGTCATGGCCATGGCGCTGTGGGATTTGCGGGGGTGGTCATGAGTCTTTTATGGGCGCTGATCGAGGACATGATTTTTGCTGCGGTGCCTGCCCTGGGCTTTGCGATGGTGTTTAATGTCCCACGCCGGGCATTACCCTATTGCGCACTGCTTGGCGGGCTCGGCCATGGCAGCCGGATGTTACTTATTCATGGCGGGATCAACATTGAGTGGGCGTCCCTGCTGGCGGCTATACTGATTGGCATTATGGGCATTCGCTGGTCACGCTGGTTGCTGGCGCATCCTAAAGTTTTCACCGTTGCCGCCGTTATACCGATGTTCCCCGGTATATCAGCCTACACGGCGATGATTTCCGTGGTGGAGATTTCGCACCTTGGCTACAGCGAGGTATTGCTGTCGACGGCGCTCACCAATTTTCTAAAAGCCAGTTTTATCGTCGGAGCTTTATCTATCGGATTATCATTACCGGGATTGTGGCTGTACCGTAAACGCCCCGGTGTGTAAGGGTTGTTGTACAGCACGGATATACAGGACGAAATGCAGATCAACGGTTCAGCATTTTCGACTGAATTACGGCGAAAGCTTCCGGCTTTTGACCACACTTCAGGGGCTGAGATGGCACGTTTGACGGGGAATATCCCGGCAGGGGTAAAGCTCTCTTATATCTTTGTAAAGCGCAGGTCTTCCTATCGACGGCTGATAGGGCTTTCCGTATAGTGTCAGCTCTTTTTTCGGGTCACGCTCCAATTCCTTCTCTACACAGGGCTTCACAATGATTATTAGCCTGATCGCCGCACTGGCGACCGATCGCGTTATTGGCATGGAAAACGCTATGCCTTGGCATTTACCCGGTGATCTGGCCTGGTTCAAGCGTAATACGCTGAACAAACCTGTCATCATGGGACGCAAGACGTTTGAGTCAATCGGACGCCCATTGCCTGGCAGGCTGAATATCGTCATCAGCTCTAAACCTGGCGAACATGAAGGCGTGACCTGGGTAACGTCCGTTGACGCTGCACTTGCGGCGGCCGGTGATGTGGAAGAAGTCATGGTGATGGGCGGAGGCCGCGTTTACGAACAGTTGCTGCCAAAAGCTAACCGTTTATACCTGACTCACATCGATGCAGAAGTGGAAGGCGACACGCATTTCCCTGATTACGAGCCGGATGACTGGGAAAGCACCTTCAGCGAATTCCATGATGCGGATGAGCAGAACTCTCACGGTTATTGCTTCGAAATTCTCGACCGCCGCGCCTGATACCTGATAAGTCTGAAATGAAAAAGGCACCTTTTGAAGGTGCCTTTTTGCTGTCTGAATGTCTGCGGTTTATTAAATCGCTTTTGGGATCCCAGACTGCTCTTTTTCGCTGTGGCGGTTGGACGGCTGCGTGAAGTAGGTTTTATCTTCCCAACGTAGCATCGTCAGATCTCCGCCCCAGCAACACCCGGTATCGAGTGCGTAAATACCTTCCGGCGCACCTTTTCCTTCCAGAGACGCCCAGTGACCAAACGCAATGCTGTAACCCGCTTCCCGGACAGGACCCGGAATATCAAACCAGGGTTTGAGCGGTTTTGGCGCGCTTTCCGGCACATCTTTGCAAATCATGTCCAGCTGACCGTTTGGGAAACAATAGCGCATACGGGTAAATGCGTTGGTACTGAAACGCAGGCGTGCCAGGCCCGAAAGCTCCGGGTGCCAGTTGTTTGGCATATCGCCATACATCGCATCCAGAAATAGCGGATAGGTGTCGCTGCTCAGCACGGATTCCACTTCACGGGCGCACATCTGCGCCGTTTCGAGATCCCACTGCGGCGTGATCCCGGCGTGTGCCATGACCAGCTTCAGCTCATCGTCTACCTGCAATACCGGCTGACGTCGCAGCCAGTTGATCAGCTCATCAGCATCTTCGGCTTCAAGCAGAGGCGTGATGCGATCTTTCGGTTTGTTAAAGCTGATACCGGCGTAAACCGCCAGCAGATGCAGATCATGGTTACCGAGTACCATGCGAACCGAATCCCCCAAGCCGCTGACAAAACGCAGCACGTCGAGAGAGGACGGACCGCGGGCAACCAGATCACCGGTCAGCCACAGGACATCATTTTGCGGATCAAAATCCACCTGCGCCAATAGCGCCTTGAGTTCATCGATGCAGCCGTGAACATCACCAATAAGATATGTCGACATGAGGATTAATTTATCAGCGTAGGGATGGCGAGGCGGAAGACCGGAACAGGCACACGGAAGGCTTCACCGTCTTGTGCGACCATTTCATAATGGCCTTCCATCGTGCCCAGCGGCGTTTCTAAAATCGCGCCGCTGGTATAGTGAAATTCATTGCCAGGCAGGATCAGCGGTTGTTCACCGATGACCCCTTCGCCCTGAACTTCTGTCTGGCGGCCATTACTGTTGGTAATCAGCCAGTAACGGCGAAGCAGTTGGACATTAAAACGCCCCAGATTGCGGATGGTGATGGTGTAAGCGAAGACAAAACGTTCTTCTTCCGGTATCGACTGTGACTCAACGTAGATACTTTGCACCTGAACACAAACGCGGGGCGAATTAAGCATAACGCTACTCCTGAGGTTCCGGGGTTTTAGGTCGTGTGGACAACCAGTTAGCCAGTTTACAGAATTGCTCTACAGAAATATTTTCAGCACGCATGCTGAGATCTAAGCCCAGTTCGGTCATTTGTTCTGGTGTGAACAGATGGCCGAGGCTGTTGCGTATTGTTTTACGACGCTGGTTGAACGCATCAGTAGTCAGACGGCTCAGAATGCGAATATCCGGGACCGGATACGGGATCACTTCATGCGGCACTAAACGTACCACAGCGGATTCCACTTTCGGCGCCGGTGTGAAGGATTCTGGTGGAACTTCCAGAACCGGGATCACGTTGCAATAATATTGCGCCATCACCGTTAAACGACCATACGCTTTGCTGTTCGGACCTGCAACCAGACGGTTTACCACTTCCTTCTGCAACATAAAATGCATGTCTTTGATGGCGTTGGTATAGGTGAACAAATGAAACATCAGCGGCGTAGAAATGTTGTACGGCAGGTTACCAAAGACGCGCAGTGGCTGACCGAGTTCTTCAGACAGCTCGCCGAAATTGATTTTCATTGCGTCAGACTGGATGACCCGCAATTTGCCCTGAAACTTAGGGTTATTTTCCAGACGCGTCGCCAGATCACGGTCGAGTTCGATCACCGTCATGCTGTCCAGACGTGAAGCGACAGGCTCAGTTAATGCTGCCAGACCCGGACCGATTTCAACGACAGCTTCACCCGGCATAGGGTGAATGGCCGACACGATGCTATCGATAACAAACTGATCGGTTAAGAAGTTTTGCCCAAAACGTTTACGGGCAAAGTGACCTTGGTGGACTCTACTATTCATTGTTGTTATTTATCGTTGCTGTTATTTGCCATGTGAATGGCGAGATTTATTGCTGTCTTGAAACTGCCCGCATCGGCGGTGCCGGTGGCGGCGAGTTCAAGGGCGGTACCGTGATCAACGGAAGTCCGGATAAAAGGCAGGCCAAGCGTGATATTCACTGCGCGACCGAATCCCTGATATTTTAGCACCGGAAGGCCCTGATCGTGATACATCGATAAAACAGCATCGGCATGTTGCAGATATTTAGGCTGGAATAACGTATCAGCGGGCAGCGGGCCGATGAGATCCATCCCTTGCTGGCGCAGTTCGTCCAGTGCAGGAATGATAATGTCGATCTCTTCGTGCCCCATGTGGCCACCTTCGCCGGCATGTGGATTCAGACCACACACATAAATTTTCGGCGCGGTAATACCAAATTTGGTTTTCAGATCATGATGCAAAATGGTGATGACTTCATGCAGGCATTCACGGGTAATGGCACCCGGCACCGCCAGCAAAGGCAAGTGCGTGGTCGCCAGCGCAACGCGCAATTCTTCAGTCGCCAGCATCATCACAACACGGTTGCAATGGCTGCGGTCGGCGAAGAATTCGGTGTGGCCGATGAAGGGAATACCGGCATCATTGATAATACTTTTCTGAACCGGACCGGTAATCAGTGCGGAAAATTCGCCGCTGATGGCACCGTCGCAGGCACGCGCCAGCGTTTCTACCACGTAAGGCGCATTAGCAACATCCAGTTTTCCGGCTGCCACAGGCGCGGCGAGGTTAACGGGTAAAACGGTCAGTGTGCCTGCCGCCTGAGGCTCAGGCGGACGGCCTTGCTGATAATCACGCAACTGAATACTCAGACCCAGTTTCTCAGCACGTTCAAGCAGTAAGGCCGGATCGGCACATACCACTAACTCAACAGGCCATGCCTGCTGAGCCAGAGCAAGTACCAGATCCGGCCCAACCCCGGCTGGCTCGCCGGGGGTGATGACCACAGATTTTGTCACGGAAGTATTATTTTCCATTACCATCCATAATTTTCACATACGCTTCAGCACGTTGTTCCTGCATCCACGTCTGAGCTTCTTCCGCAAATTTGCGGTTGAACAGCATGCGGTAAGCACGTTCTTTCTGTGCTGCATCTGTTTTATCGACCTGACGGGTGTCCATCAGTTGGATCAAATGCCAGCCGAACGAGGAGTGAACCGGTGCGCTCATTTCACCTTTTTTCAGGTTCATCAGTGCATCACGGAACGCCGGATCGTACATGTCAGGTGAAGCCCAACCTAAATCGCCGCCCTGATTGGCAGAGCCCGGATCCTGAGAAAGCTGTTTAGCTTCATCAGCGAAGGTCGCTTTGCCGCTCTTAATATCCGCAGCCACTTGTTCCAGTTTTGCACGCGCCTGCGCATCGGTCATCACCACTGAAGGTTTCAGCAGGATGTGGCGGGCGTGTACTTCGGTGACGGAAACGGTTTTGTTATCGCCACGGATATCGTTCACTTTCAGGATGTGGAAGCCAACACCTGAACGGATCGGACCGATAACCTGACCTTTCTGCGCGGTGCTCAACGCCTGTGCAAACAGGGAAGGCAGTTCCTGCAATTTGCCCCAGCCCATGTTGCCGCCTTTCAGCGCCTGGGAGTCAGCAGAGTAGGTGATCGCCAGTTTGCCGAAATCCGCACCATTGTTCAGATCAGAGACGATTTTCTTCGCCAGCTGTTCTGCAGAATCAACCTGATCCTGCGTCGGGTTTTCCGGTAATGGCAACAGGATGTGGCTGAGGTTGAATTCAGCACCGCTGCCATTTTGCGCAGCGACCTGTTTAGCCAGCTGATCCACTTCCTGAGGCAGGATCGTAACGCGACGACGTACTTCGCTGTTACGCACTTCGGTGATGATCATTTCTTTGCGGATCTGGGCACGGTAGGTGCTGTAGTTCAGGCCGTCATACGCCAGACGGCTGCGAAGCTGATCAACGGAAATGTTGTTCTGCTGGGCAATACCGGCGATGGCTTTATCGACATCCTGATCGGTAGGCGTGATCCCCATGCGGGTCGCCATCTGCAACTGGATCTGATCCATGATCAGACGATCGAGGATCTGGTGACGTAACGTTGCGTCATCCGGCAGCTGTTGTTTAGCCTGCTGTGCCTGCTGTTTAACGGAATTAAACAAACCATCTACGTCACTTTGCAATACGACGCCGTTGTTCACGACGGCAGCAACTTTATCAACTTCCTGAGGGGCAGCAAACGCAGTGCTGGCACAAAGCGTCACGCCGAGGAGAAGTGTTCTCCAGTTCTTCATACTTTTTCCATTTGTCTAATCCGCAAGCGCGGGTTTCAAGTTCACTGAGTTCGTAGTGTCTTCACTAAATCAGCCCTGTCTGCACGAAATGACATGCAGACAGGAAATCAAGAGCGTCGTCGGGCTTAGAAAGCTCGCTGATATGGCAGTATGCCGGTGGCCAACATTTCTTTTGTTCCGAGGGTTTGATTGTTACCCAGGCCTCTAAGTTCAATATTGAAACCAATCTTATTGTCATACTTACTTTCGGACTTGGTCGTGTCGTAGTTGGTGATCTTACGTTCGTAACCGACATTGATTGCCCAGCAGCAGGTATTGTATTGCAGGCCGATTAACTGATCGGCGCTTTGCTGTGCTTTGGTATCGTAATAATACGCACCGACGATGGACCAGCGGTCGGCAATCGGCCAGCTGGCGATACCGCCGACCTGAGAAATACCGTCCTGATACCCCGGGTTGGTGACCTGAGGTAATGTCGCCTGAATATATTCCGGGCTGGCATAACGGTAGCTCAACTGAATCATTTTCTCTGAGTCAGCACGATACTCAAGCACTGCATCGCCCAGCGCCAGTGCATCAAGACGGGTGTCATATTGCACACCGCCGCGAACGCCCCAGAAGTTATTGATTTTGTAATAAGTGTCACCTGCCCACACCAGGCTGCCGGTATCATCATTTTTATCCAGCACGCTGTTCTGATCGCCAGTACGCGGTGGCTGGAAGTAATAAATCTGTCCGGCAGAGGCGTTAAAACGTTCTTCCAGATTTTCATCGTAAATACGGGTAGTTAAACCACTCGCCACCTGATTGGCAGAAGCGATGCGGTCAAGGCCACTGTAACTTTTATCGCGGAACAGACCGGTGTAGTCGGACTGCAACAACGTGGAGTCATAGGTATTGATCGAACTCTGGTTACGATACGGAATGTACAGGTACTGCACTCGCGGCTCGAGGGTCTGGGTGTAATCACTGTTCCAGTCCATCGTGCGGTCAAACACCATTTTGCCGTCGGTTTTAAATTCAGGCATAACGCGGTTGACGGATGAACGCAGTTTGGTGTCCGGGTTCGCATCATAATAGGCATCCGGAATATCCTGCTGATAGTGGGTAGCCATCAGCTTGATTTCGTTATCCACATTGCCCCAGCCGTTACTGAGCGGCAGGCTTAACGTGGGTTCGAAGTGCGTACGCACCGCTTCCGGGTTATCCGGGTTCACGCTGGTGAATTTCACCGCCTGACCGTACAGGTGCAGGTCGAACGGACCTACATCGTTTTTATAGTAGTTAATGTCCAACTGTGGCTGGGCACGGTAAGCATTCTGGTTACCGTAATCACTGAAGACCTGGAACTGTTTACTCGCCAGCGTGACGTCCCAGTTCTGATTCGCATAACCTACGCTGAATTTCTGCGTGGAATAGCCATCGGTACTGGAACCGTATTTCGAATCGAAATCGGTGAAGTAATAAGGGTCACTGACTTTGGTGTAATCGACGTTGAAGCGCCACACCTGATCGTAAACACCTGAATGACGCCAGTAATACATCCAGCGTTTGGTGGTGTTATCACTGGTACGGCCTTCTTCCTTCAGGAACTGATCGTCGATCTTCTTATCATTGCCCAGATAATCGAACTCCATCAGACCCGCACCGGCGACGGTCAGGTAACGGAATTCGTTCTGCAGCTGCAGACCACGATCGCTCATGTAATTTGGCGTGATCGTGGCGTCGTAGTTTGGCGCAATGTTCCAGTAATAAGGAACCGTCAGGCCGAAACCATTGTTGGTGCTGTATTTGGCGTTAGGAATAAGGAAACCGGAACGGCGCTTATCGCCAATCGGTAACTGCATATAAGGGCTGTAGAACACAGGAACCGGGCCGATATGGAAACGTGCGTTCCAGATCTCAGCCACTTCTTCCTGACGGTCCTGAATCACTTCTGAACCGACGACGCTCCAGCTGTTATCACCGGGCAGACAAGTGGTGAACGTGCCGTTATCCATGATGGTGTAGCGGTTATTGTCACGCTGCTTCATCTTATCAGCCTGGCCACGACCCTGACGGCCAACCATCTGATAATCACCATCCTGAACATCAGTGTCTTTCGTGGTCAGGTTTGCAAAGCCTTTCGGGCCTTTCAGCTTGATTTGATTATCGTTATAACGCACGTTGCCGGTCGCTGTAGCGGTTCGGGTCGGCGTTGGCTGATTAGGATTCGCGATTTGATTGAGCTGAACCTGATCAGCGTCCAGTGTGCTGTTTCCCTGAACAACGTTAACGTTGCCGGTAAACAACGCGCTGTCGGGATAATTGCCTGTCGCCTTATCGGCATTGATAGTGACAGGCAGTGAGTTAGGATCACCCTGCACCAAAGGTTTGTCATAGGTCGGAACGCCGAGCATACATTGTTCTGCGAGATCGGCCATTGCGCCGTGACTGTACAATACTGACCAGATTGTGGCGGCCAGCATTGTCGGTAAGCGTGTTTTCAGACGTCTGTTTTTCATACGTAAAATGGTGTTCCGTCATCAGAGGCATCATGCCGGCAAACGGTCAGAGACTATCTCACTCATCATGGTTGCGCTAGTGTTAAATCCCACCTGTTACGTTGCCGCCGTTAGGCACAACGATAAATGCCGGTTATGATAAAGCAATTTTTAAGCGACGGCATGGCGAATTGAGGAGTATATGCAGTATTGGGGAAAACTGCTCGGACTTATCCTTGGCTTATGGTCAGGTTTAGGCTTCTGGGGAATTGTTGCAGGGCTGGTGATAGGGCATATGTTTGATACCGCGCGTTCCGCGAAACGCCGGGGATATTTTGCCGATCAGCAGACACGTCAAACCATCTTTTTCCGCACCACCTTTGAGGTGATGGGGAATCTGACTAAATCAAAAGGCAGAGTTACCGAAGCAGATATTCAGATCGCCAGTCTTTACATGGAACGTATGCAACTGCATGGCGAGCAACGTGAAGCCGCGCAACGCGCCTTCCGCGATGGCAAAGAAGCCAATTATCCTTTGCGGGAAAAAATGCGTGAACTGCGCAGTGCGTGTTTTGGTCGTTTTGACCTGATACGGACTTTTCTGGAAATTCAGATCCAGGCGGCCTACGCCGACGGTTCATTGCATCCTAACGAACGCGAAGTGCTGTATGTGATTGCTGAAGAACTGGGTATTTCACGGATGCAGTTCGATCAGTTCCTGCGCATGATGGAAGGCGGCCAGCAGTTTGGCGGCCATCAGCAGGGCGGACGTTCCTATGGCGGCGGTTATCACCAGACGCAGCAAGGCCCGACGCTGGCGGATGCCTGTAAAGTGCTGGGCGTGAATGCCACCGATGACGCGACGACAATCAAGCGTGCCTACCGCAAACTGATGGGCGAGCATCATCCTGACAAACTGGTGGCGAAAGGTTTGCCACCTGAAATGATGGAAATGGCCAAGGAAAAAGCGCAGGCGATTCAGGCGGCGTATGACCTGATCAAACGCGAAAAAGGCTTTAAATAACGTCATCATAAAAAAGGCGTCCATTCCAGGACGCCTTTTGCTTTTCGTTTCATATGCGGTCAGGGATCAGAAACTCACCTTCACGCCTGCAATCGCCTGCCAGTAATCAACCCCTTCATCTTCAATTCTGTGCTGATACTGCACACCGGTGTTCAGTGACACATTCGGTGTCGGGTTACTGATAATCCCCAGATCGATCATACCAGAGCTACCTGTTGCCCCACTGCGGAAGCTGTTGCTGACGTCGCTGTAGGTGTCCCCGATGTCCATTGACGCATCGTCACTGAGATCTTTAATGAACAGGGTATTGGCGGTCACCGCCCATTTACCTGCATTCGCGGTATCCCAGTCGTAGCGGTAACGCATCCCTAAACGGGCAGTCGGACGGGTGATATCGTCATAATGCACCTTAGTGTTATCAATATCCGTAAAATCATCGACTTGCAGTCGCTGAATGCCAAATCCAACTAATGGCGTCAGCACATGATTGCCCGCCTGGATTTTATATCCCACATCGACAGAGCCGCCGAAGGATTTCGCACTGATATCCGCCACGTCACTGCCGCGCAGGTCAGTCGACACATTGCCATCATAGATGGCGACATCCGAAGCCACATCCACCGTTAATCCGCTGACATACTGATACGACAGCAGTGAAGAGAGTCCCCAGGTGGTGTATTGCGTTTTGCTGTTGCCATCAGCGGCATCCGGCGTGACATCCAGATTAGCGCTGGAAAGGCCAAGGCTCAGTCCCAGTGCGTGAGTATCATTACCCAGTTGCAGAACTTTACCGCCAAACAACCAGCCTTCTTCTTTCTGGGTGTAGTCATAGCCATAATTCATAAAGCCCAACGAAGAATGATATTTATCTTCCCCATTGAGGTACTGGAAGAACATGTGCAGTTTTTTATCATCCTGCGCCAGTGTCTGGTTACGGAATGTCTCATTCACCCGGCTGTTATAGCTCAGCAGGGCGGAAGGTAATGAAAGATAGGAAGGCACCTGCGGTGTGACAGCCGGGCGTGTATTTTTCCCGTTGTCATCCTCATCGGGTGTCGGAGCAGGAGGAACAGGTATGTCGCCGTCATCCGGAGTTGGATCGGGGATCGGTGTCTCATCGCCGCCGTCATCCGGTGTCGGATCGGGAACCGGCGTATCGTCGCCGCCGTCATCCGGCGTGGGATCCGGAACCGGCGTGTTATCGACAGGCACCGTGTTATCGCCTTCAGTCAGCATATTGTTTTGCAGACGATAGTCCCAGAACTGATCGCCGCTTCCTTCAACATCACGCTGCTCCTCGGAGCTGCGTCCCGGCGCGAAAGCGTAAAGGTTGTAGGCATAAGCGCCACGCGCGACGTATTCCCCCGCCAGTTTGAAGCTGTTTTTTGTGGCGTTACCCGCTACCTGAATCAGAGAGATCCCTTCCTGATTATCCGCTGCACCGTCATTATCCGTGTCGGTGAAGAAGCCAGCACCCGAAGGCGTGACCTGAACGGTAACAGGTGCTGAAGAAACCACGTCGCCATTGATCAGTAACTTGTCGGTTTGCGCAAAACTCGGGTCGAAATGTGTGCGCAAGCTGAGCAGATTATTGTTACCTGCAGCGAGTGTGCCGTTAACGGTTTGTGTTGCCGGCATAAAGGCATCGCTTTCGCTCTCTGCTGGCCATTGAGGAAGAAGCTGAACATCATCTTTCAGAATAAGATCTGTGACGGTGCTGTTTCCCGCCAGCACGGTGTTTTGTTCCATCGTCACGGTCGAGGTAAGGGAACCGTTGAGGATCAATGCGCCGCTGTAAATATGGGTTGAGCCGGTGAAGGTATTATCGCTGTTGATATATAACGCACCGGGCGCCATTTTTTTCAGCGTCCCGTTACCGGAAATGGCGGCATCTATGATCACATCATTATTGCCGTCAGTGCTGGTGGTTTTACTGTCTGTCTGATCAACGGAAATCACACTGCCGGAGGCTAATTCAACCTGACCGCTCAGATGCGACTTGCTGTTCAGCATCATGTTTGCCTGCTCGTTGAGCTTAACGTTGGCATTCAGCGTGGCATGTTCATTCACCCGCAGGGTGGCATGGCTGGCGACATCAACCTGGTTAACATTATAGGTTTCATCAATCCAGTCATCACTGAAAACAGTGCCGCCGGCATGCGGTGTCGGGCGTCCGACAAGTCTTAGAATGCCGTTTTGCACGGAAAGCTGATTCAGATCGGCACCGCCCGCCAGGTCCCAGATGCCCGCAGAAGAATCAGGAGCATAATCGACGTTTAAATTTGATGCCGTTTCCTGACTGCCGAGATGGCCTACGAAGGTCTGGTTACTGCTGTTGTTCAGCGTCAGGGTGCTGATCTGGTCTGCATTGCTGTTAATAATCGCGGCACCGGAATCACTGTGATTGATGGTGCTGAAAGCCATGTCATAGCCATTCAGATCCAGGTTGCCGCCACGGTAACCAAAATAAATATCGCTGCTTTCAATCTGATTTTCACCGCCGATCTGCACCGTCGGACGGCCGCTGACAATGGTGACTTTGGAGAAGGCTTTTTGCTCACCCGCCTCATTGGCTTGCTGTGCCAGAACCACCAGACCGTCGCCAACATTCAGCGCGCCGCCATTATTGCCCACAGCATTGACGTACAGTGTGCCTTCACCGATTTTATGCAGTGTATCTCCATCTAAACCGTTCACTTCCCAGTCAACGGTTTTATCCGCATCCACTTCAATACCACCGCCTACCCAGGTACTGTCTGCACCTTCCGCCGACACGACCCGGTAATCGTTAGAGAACTGCAGCTTTGCAGCACCGTGATTGACGGCGCTGTCGAGTACGATCAGGCCGCCATCACCGGCAAAGCGCAGGTCTTTCGAGGCATTGAGTTCATCATTCGTGGCCTGCGAAGGCAGTGCCGTGTTAACACCGTGCCACTGCCAGCTGTTTTCGCCCTGGGTAATATTGGCCGCAGTCCAGTGAATGTCGCCATCGGCGGCGATATCAGTCACATCCGGATCGGTATTTTCAGCAATAACGCCATTGAGGAAATTCAACTGCATATCCAGGGTGTAACTTAAATAATCGTAACCCGTTTTTCCGGTACCTCCCCAGGGTGAAACACCATAGATTTTCCACTCTTTTTCAAGGTTATCATAAACGTAAAGTGGACTGCCGCTGTCGCCCGCTTGTATGGCAGAGCTGAATGGCTGAGCGCGTGAGTCTGGTGGCCCGTAGTTAACCCAGCGTAAACGTGAAGGTTCAAAAGTGGGATTAACCATCGTGCCGCCACTTTTCCAGTTGTAAGCACCGGTGAGATAAACGGGTTTCTTGGTGACCGGATCGACCTGATACTGTGTTCCTGAGCCAACCCGTGCATAGTAAACATAACGCTCAGGGTTATTACGTACTTGCTGCGTATCCACCATTGGCACGGGTGCGGAATCGGTCACGACTTTATTCAGGCGGGGAACATGAAAATCTTTCCCCCATGTTTCATAAGCTGGATGAATATTTCGGCTGATTAATTTATAGGTGGTTCTGTATTTTGCGTGATTCCCAAAGTCAACGGAAGTATACCCACCGTTATGGGCCACGCTGACAATATAAGAGGGAGAAATTAATGTCGCGATACCCAGACTGCTGACAGCGCCAAAATCAGGCATAGGAAAGTTCAGCACACCGGCTGATGTGCCATCCATTTTAAAGACTTCGATATTCTCTTCGCCAGCCTCGTATTTTCCCAGATTCTCGGCAAAGTCGCGATAGTCCTGCACAGAAACATCTTCACGCATTATCCCGGCATCGGCGTCAAACAGCGCCAATGCAATTAAGCTACTGAGCAGCTTAGGCTTCCATTTCATTATTATCTTCCCTGAGGATGAAATTATTAAAAAGGAGGGGATGTTAACAGTTGCAGGAAGAGTAATGACAGCTAAGGGAATAACAGGCTAAGGGGAGGTACTATTTTACGGATAGTTAAAATCTAATAAATCAAGGTGATGGGAATATAATGCATATTGCTTAAAAATGACTTAAGAAATATGCATTATATGAATAATTAAAAATCCGGTTCGCAATTAAACACCAGTGGCGCATCCGTTATCGGATGGTAGAACGATAATTCCTGGGCGTGCAGTTGCAAACGATCTGCTGCCGCCAGTGCCTGCGGATGCGCATAGAATTTATCGCCCAGAATCGGATGACCAAGCGCCAGAAGGTGTACGCGCAACTGATGCGAACGTCCGGTGATTGGCCGCAGTTTCACCCGCGTGGTGCCGTCATCATCCCATGACATCACTTCGTATTGCGTCAGCGCCTTTTTGCCGGTTTCATGGCAGACCTTCTGTTTTGGCCGGTTGGGATAATCGCAAATTAGCGGTAAATCGATAATGCCGTAATCTTCTTCAACCCGTCCCCAGACCCGTGCGATATACACTTTCTTGGTTTCGCGCTCGCGGAACTGACGTTTCAGCTCACGCTCAGCCTCTTTGGTCAGCGCCACGACGATCACGCCGCTGGTCGACATATCCAGACGATGGACGGATTCAGCCTCGGGAAATTGCTGCTGAATACGCGTCATCAGGCTGTCCTGATGCTCCGCCAGTTTGCCGGGTACTGAAAGCAGCCCGCTGGGTTTATTGACCACCATGATGTGCTCATCCTGAAAAATCACCTGTAACCAGGGATCGGTCGGCGGATTGTAATTCTCCAGCGGCCGGGTTTTTGACGGTTCAGGGATTATGGGTTGATGTTCGCTCATAGCGGTTTCAGTCTGCATTCGGGGTGAAATAAAGAAGGGATGCAGACCGGCTGCATCCCGTCGGGCTTACTGGTGGCTGACCACCACCAGGCGGATCGCATCCAGACGCCAGCTGGCATCGTTCAGATTAGCCAGCACCTGCTTACGGTTAGAGTCTACTGATTCCAGTTCGTCATCGCGAATGTTCGGATTCACTTCCTTCAGTGCTTTCAGGCGATCCAGCTCTTGGGTCAGCTGCTCGTCGGCTTCTACTTTGGCCGCTTCAATCAGCGCGCGTGCCTGCTCAGCGATTTCCGCTTCTGCCTGTTGCAGCATCGCGTGAACGTCCTGCTGCACCGCATTCACCAGCTTGCTGGAGTTATGACGGTTGATGGCGTTCAGCTGGCGGTTAAAGCTCTCAAATTCGACCTGCGCCGCCAGATTGGTGCCTTTACGATCCATCAGCATACGCACCGGCGTCGGAGGCAGGAAACGGGTCAGTTGCAGATGTTTCGGCGCCTGACATTCCACCACGTAAACCAGCTCAGCCAGCAGGGTACCCACCGGCAGCGCTTTGTTTTTCAGGATCGATACCGCACAGCTGCCGGTATCGCCGGACAGGATCAGATCCAGCCCGTTACGCACGATCGGATGTTCCCAGCTGATGAACTGCGCATCTTCACGGGACAGCGCCTGTTCACGATCGAAGGTGACGGTACAACCGTCTTCCGGCAGCCCCGGGAAGTCCGGCACCAGCATGTGATCGGAAGGCGTCAGTACGATCAGATTGTCGCTGCGATCTTCCTGATTGATGCCGACGATATCGAACAGATTCAGCGCAAAGTTGACCAGGTTAACGTCGTTATCCTGCTCGCCGATTTCCTTCGCCAGTTGCTGCGCACGTTCGCCGCCGTTGGAATGCATCTCCAGCAGACGGTCGCGGCCATTTTCCAGCTTCTCTTTCAGCGCATCATGTTCGGCGCGACATGTGAGAATAAACTCGTCCAGACCAGCCTGCTCGGCAGGCGTGGCCAGGAAGGCAATCAGTTGCTCATATGCGCTGTCATAAATGGTACGGCCGGTCGGACAGGTATGTTCGAACGCATCCAGACCTTCATGGAACCAGCGAACCAGCACCGACTGCGCGGTCTGTTCGAGATAAGGCACCATGATGTCGATATTATTTTGCTGGCCGATACGATCCAGACGCCCGATACGCTGCTCCAGCAGATCCGGGTTAAACGGCAGATCGAACATCACCATTTTGCTGGCGAACTGGAAGTTACGGCCTTCGGAGCCGATTTCGGAACACAGCAACACCTGCGCGCCTTCTTCCTGAGAAGCAAAGTAAGCGGCAGCGCGGTCACGTTCAATGATCGACAATCCTTCGTGGAACACCGCGGCACGGATTGCTTCACGTTCACGCAGAACCTGTTCCAGTTGCAATGCGGTGGCGGCTTTGGCGCAGATCACCAGCACCTTCTCGTCACGGTTAGCGGTCAGATAACCGAGCAGCCATTCGACGCGCGGATCAAAGTTCCACCAGGTGGCGTTCTCGCCTTCGAACTCCTGATAAATCTGCTCCGGGTACAGCATGTCGTGCGCACGGGCTTCGGCGGTTTTCTTCGCGCCCATAATGCCTGAGACTTTAATCGCGGTCTGATACTGCGTCGGCAGCGGCAGTTTCACCGCGTGCAGATGACGCTCAGGGAAACCTTTCACGCCGTTACGGGTGTTACGGAACAGCACGCGGCTGGTGCCGTGACGATCCATCAGCATGGAAACCAGCTGTTTCGCTGCCGCTTCATCGCCTTTATTGGCGGCGGTCAGCAGGGCATCGGTATCGGCGTTGCCGACACTTTCACCCAATAACGCCAGCGCTTCCGGCGTCAGAGGTTCTTTGTTGAGTAACAGCGTGACGGCATCGGCCACCGGCTGATACTGCTGTTGTTCTTCAATGAATTCTTCGTAATCGTGGAAACGATCCGGATCCAGCAGGCGCAGACGCGCAAAGTGACTTTCCTGACCCAGTTGTTCCGGCGTCGCCGTCAGCAGCAGAACGCTCGGAATTTGCTGGGAAAGTTGCTCGATAACCTGATATTCGCGGCTTGGCGCGTCTTCACTCCACACCAGATGGTGCGCTTCGTCGACCACCAGCATGTCCCACGCCGCATCAGAAAGCTGCTCAAGGCGGGATTTATTGCGGCGCACGAAATCAAGCGAACAGATCACCAGCTGTTCAGTTTCAAACGGATTAGTCGCCTCATGCACGGATTCGGCGTAGCGGTCGTCATCAAACAGAGAGAAACGCAGGTTGAAGCGGCGCAGCATTTCTACCAGCCACTGGTGTTGCAGGGTTTCCGGCACCACGATCAATACGCGCTCAGCACGGCCAGACAGCAGTTGCTGATGAATAATCATACCTGCTTCAATGGTTTTACCCAGACCCACTTCATCGGCCAGTAAAACGCGCGGCGCGTGACGCTGACCGACTTCGTAAGCAATGTGCAGCTGATGCGGGATCAGGCTGGCGCGCATACCGCGCAGGCCGCCGAATTCCAGACGGAACTGTTCGCGCTGATATTTACGGGCGCGGAAACGCAGGGCGAAGCGATCCATACGGTCAATCTGACCGGCAAACAGACGGTCCTGCGGCTTACTGAACGTCAGCTTGCTGTCGAGCAGCACTTCACGCATCGCGACGCCGGTTTCTTCGGTGTCCAGACGGGTGCCGATGTAAGTCAGCAGGCCTTTATCTTCCAGGACTTCTTCGACCTGTAACTGCCAGCCTTCATGACTGCTGATGGTGTCACCGGGATTGAACATCACGCGGGTGATCGGGGAATCATTTCGGGCATACAAACGGTTTTCACCGGTGGCGGGGAAAAGCAGAGTAACCATGCGCACGTCCAGCGCTACTACGGTCCCTAATCCTAATTCGCTTTCCGTATCGCTTATCCAGCGTTGACCCAATGTAAACGGCATAATCTCTCTCTGTGTTGTTTGCTCGGTATACGACGACTGCGCAATGCGTGTTCAGCCCGTGAACTTTCTCGGGCAATAGTTTTCTTTCCCCGCCATAAGGCGCGGAGTAGTTCGCTGTGTGAGGATGTTTCAGAAATGGGAAAGGGCGCTATGGTAATGGAAGGTAAGCCTTTCGTCACCTGCGAATCAAAGAGCAATCCTTTTTTTGCTCAGAATAATCCCATCTGACCTGTAATCAGTGTAGCAAAGTCGTCATGGAGGAAAGGTAAAATACCGTCGGCAACCGGCTCCAGCTGACGTTCGATGTAATGATCGTAATCGATGGGGGACTGGCGGTTCTCCAGAGGTTCAGGCCCGGACGTGGTCATCACGTAACTTATCCAGCCGCCGTTCTGATACTGTTTTGCGCGCCCGTGCTGAACGTTATAATCATCCGCCAGCCTTGCGGCGCGAACATGCGGCGGGACGTTTTTTTCGTAATCACTCAGCTTGCGGCGAAGACGTTTGCGGTACACCAGCTTGTCATCAAATTCGCCGTCGAGCGTGCGCGCCACATAATCGCGGACGTAATCCTGATAAGGCTGCCGGTGGAAAATACGCTGATACAGTTCCTGCTGAAACTCCTGCGCCAGTTTCGTCCAGTCGGTGCGCACGGTTTCCAGCCCTTTATAAACGATGTGCTCGCCGTCGGCGTCATTCACCAGGCCGGCATAGCGTTTTTTGCTGCCGGTTTCCGAACCGCGGATGGTCGGCATCAGGAAGCGCTGATAGTGCGTTTCGAATTCCAGTTCCAGCGCGCTTTCCAGCCCGTATTCCTGTTGCAGGTGCGCTTTCCACCAGACATTGACCTGTTCCACCAGATGACGACCTATGACGTTAGCGTCTTCCTGCGAATGGGCTTTATTAAGCCAGACAAAGGTGGAATCGGTGTCCCCGTAAATCACCTGATAGCCTTCGGCCTCAATCAGTTCACGGGTCTGGCGCATAATGTCGTGCCCGCGCAGCGTAATAGAAGATGCGAGGCGTGGATCAAAGAACCGGCAGCCGCTGGAGCCGAGCACGCCGTAAAAGGCGTTCATGATGATTTTCAGTGCCTGTGAGAGTGGTTTGTTTTTCTGCTTTTTAGCTTCCTCGCGGCCCATCCAGATCTGGCGGACGATCTCCGGCAAACAATGTTTTTCCCGCGAGAAGCGGGCGTTGCGGTAACCCGGCACCGAGTGTTCGTCGTCAGGCTGTTGCAGTCCGGCAACCAGCCCGACCGGGTCGATCAGAAAGGTGCGGATAATCGACGGATACAGGCTTTTATAATCGAGCACTAATACGGAATCGTACAAACCGGGGCGCGAATCCATTACAAAGCCACCAGGGCTCATTTCGCCCTCTAATTCGCCCAGATTTGGCGCGACATAACCGGCGCGGTGCATGCGCGGTAAATAAAGATGGGTGAACGCCGCCACCGAACCGCCGCTGCGATCTACCGCCAGACCAGTCACCGAGGCACGTTCCAGCAAAAACGGCATCAGCTCTGTTTTGGCGAAAATACGCGTCACCAGTTCGCAGTCTTTCAGGTTATAGCGTGCCAGCGCCGGTTTATCTTCGCGAAAACGCTGTTCGATTTCGGCCAGCCGCTGATAGGGATTGTCACTGGCTTTGCCTTCGCCCAATAAACTTTGCGAGACGAATTCCAGACTGAACGAGTTGAAGTTCCAGAATGCGGATTTCAGTGCTTCAATGCCGTCGATAATCAGGCGGCCAGCGGCAGCAGCAAAAAAGTGCCCCTGTTTGAAGCCATGTTCACGCCATTCAAGATCACCGCCACCGCGCCCGAATTTCAGCGGGATTTTGTAGCGGTCTGCATGTTTCTGTAAAACCCGCAGGTCGAACTGCACAACGCTCCAGCCGATTATCGCGTCGGGATCGTAAGTCTCCAGCCACTCATTGAGTTTTTCCAGCAACTGCGGGCGGCTGTCGACGTAAACCATGTTGAAATCGAATTGAGCATCCGGATCGCCGTTGGGCGGACCGAGCATATAAACGTGGCGCTGCCCGCAGCCTTCCAGCCCGATGCAATACAACTCGCCGTTGCCGCTGGTTTCGATATCCAGCGAACACAGTTTCAGCGGCGGGCGGTAGTCTTCCGCCGGTTTCATTTTGGTGTCCAGCAACAGCTTGTCCGGCCCGGGTTTGCCGCTGAACCAGACCGGGGCGGTGATATAGCGTTCCATCAGGAAGCGTTCCGGCGGGCGGATATCCGCTTCGAAAACATTGACGCCATTTTCTTTCAGCAGTTTTTCAATCCGCATTAACTGCCGGTGTTGCGGGCAGTAAAGCCCAAGAACGGCGCGGGAATGGAAATCCTGCAATGGCAACGGACGCAGACTGATATTTTTTTCATCAATGAGAATACGCTCTGCCGCCGCACGCTGTTCAGCGGGAATAAACGCCACCGATTCCTGCAAGGGCAGGCGTACTTTTTGCGGGCCGTCGTCTGTCGCCAGCCATAAATCCACCTCCGTACCCCGCGGCGTGTCGCGCCAGTGGCGGGTCAGCACAAATCCCTGACGCGGCGCCGTGTCAGGGGAACGGGCAGATGAAGGGACGGAATTTGCGTTAATAAGCGCCTCGGAACATATGAAATAAAAGATGAACTGCAAAGACAGAGTATGGTTATTTATACAGTCTTTGTCTATGGCTCAGGTTTTTGCCAAATACGCATACAATTACGCGGTTGACTGTGATAGTTCATGCGCTGACAATTCAGCCGCTTGATGTATTTACTACAATGAGAATGCAGAAAACTCACACTTGTCTCATTTATCTGCGCAATTGGCGCAGACGTAACTGAATTCTGGGAATTTATGGAAGCCTATCTACAACATCTGGTCGCTCAGTCGGTGGGCTTCGCATTAATTATTGTCGCTGTGGTGGCTTTCTTCGAGTCGCTGGCGCTGGTCGGGCTGATTTTGCCCGGCACCGTGATGATGGCGACGCTCGGCACGCTGATCGGCAGCGGTCAGGTCGGGTTGTACGAAGCCTGGCTGGCGGCGGGTCTGGGCTGTTTCTTTGGCGACTGGGCCTCGTATTTCATTGGCCGCGGCTTCAAGGAACCGTTACACCGCTGGCGCTTCCTTAAGCGTTACCAGTCATTACTGGATAAAACCGGATATGCGCTGGATCGGCACAGTTTTGCCACCGTCATTATCGGGCGTTTCATCGGACCAACACGCCCGCTGGTGCCGATGGTGGCCGGTATGCTGAACCTGCCGCCTTATAAATTTGCACCGCCGAATATCATCGGCTGCATCACCTGGCCGCCGGTGTATTTCCTGCCGGGGATTCTGGCGGGCGTTGCGATTGATATTCCGGCCAGCCACAACAGTTCAGTGTTCAAATGGATGCTGTTTGCCGCCGTGGTGCTGATCTGGCTGAGTGCCTGGTTGCTGTGGCGCTGGTTCCGGTCGGGCAAAGCTTCACCTGATGCGATGACCAAATGGTTGCCCCTGCCGCGTCTGCGCGTCGTTTGTGTGCTGAGTCTGATCGCAACCGCAGTGAGTCTGGTGATGCTGAGCAAACAGCCGATGATGCCGGTCTACGGTCATCTGCTGTGGAAAGTGATCACCCGCTGATGTCAGGCGGATGTCCTAAACGTCCGCTCCTGAAACATCTATCCCCAATACTCTGGCTTCCGGCGCACTGCCGTCGGCCAGTGCCTGCGTCGGTCCGTCGTAGAAAATCCGGCCATCGACAACCAGCACTGTGCGGGGGGCAATCCGCGCCGCGTCATCCAGATTATGCGACACCATCAGCAATGTGAGATGACGTTGCCCGCACACTTTATCCAGCAAACTCAGCATCTCACTGCGCAGCGCCGGATCGAGTGCCGAAAACGGTTCGTCGAGCAATAAGATTGGCTGGCTGCGTAACAGGCAGCGTGCCAGTGCGACACGCTGACGCTGCCCGCCGGAAAGTTGCGACGGTAAGCGATCCAGGCACTCTTCCAGCCCGACTTGTCGGGCGATATCTTCCAGTTCGCGCTTCTGCTGTGCGGTGAGTTTCAGCCCCGGATGTAACCCCAGCCCCATGTTCTGACGCACCGTCAGATGCGAGAACAGATTGTTTTCCTGAAACAGCATCGACACCGGACGTTTTGCCGGTGGTGTCGCGCTGTGATCTGCACCGTTAAGCAGGATCTGCCCGCTGACCGGTGCCAGGAAACCAGCGACCAGGCTGAGCAGGGTACTTTTTCCCGCGCCGCTCGGCCCGAGAATGGCCACGCGCTCACCGGCCTCGATCTGTAAATCGAAGCGCATCGGCAGGTGTTCGTACAGGTACGTCAGTTTATTCAGCGTCAGCATGGCGGCCCGGTAATTTCTCAATCAGGGTGAATAACAGAAAACATAACAGCAGCAATAACAGCGCCGTCACCGCGCCGTCCTGGCTGCGATAGGCGCCGATCTGCTGATACAGATAAAATGGCAGGGTGCGGAAGTTCTCATTGCCGAATAAGGCGATCACGCCGAAATCCCCCAGCGACAACACGCAGGCAAACGCCAGCGCCTGCGCAATCGGGCGCCTCAGCGCGCTCAGTTCCACCCAGCGCAGGCGCTGCCAGCCGTGCATATCCAGTGAAAGGCACAGCGGCGTGTAACGTTCGGCCACGTCGCGCATCGGGTTATCCAGCACTTTTAGCGCATAAGGCACCGCCATCAGCGCATTGGTCATGATCACCAGCGGCCACGGCGATTGTGGCAAACCTGTCGTATCGCCAAGCAGCAGGAAAAAGCCGGTTGCCAGCACAATGCCCGGCATCGCGAGGATCAGCATCCCGCTGAGATCCATCGCCTGCGCCCAGCCATTTCTCTGCCGTAATCGCAGTTCGCGACTGCTCCACAACAGCATCATAGTCAGCAGGACACACACTATTCCGCTGCCCAGCGCGATACGCACGGATGTCCATAATGCCAGCCACAGTGCAGGTTGTTGTAAAACACCGACTGCTGCACGGTTGATACCGTCGGTAATCACGGCGAGTAGCGGCGGCAGGATCAGCATTAACGCCAGGCCGATCAGCACGGCATCTGCGATGCGCCGCAGCCTGGAATCGTCCGGGTTACGCCAGCGCTGAGAATGCGTTTGTCCGACCGGCAACGCCTGACTGAGTTTCTGGCTGAGCAAGACCAGCGCCAGACAACAAAACAGCTGGATCAGCGCCAGCGTGGCCGCGCGGCTTAAATCGTAGTCGTAACTTAACGCCTGAAAAATCGCCAGTTCAATGGTGGTCGCCTGCGGACCGCCGCCCAGCGACAGCACCGTGGCGAAGCTGGCGAAGCACAACATAAAAATCAATGCAGCGGCGGGGAAAATCTGCCGGCGAATGGCAGGCCATTCAACAAAGCGAAATTGCTGCCAGGCGTTCATCCCAAGCTGCGCAGCCAGCTGACGCTGTTCGACGGCGATATTCTCCAGCGCCTGCAATAAGAGTCGGGCTGCCAGTGGCAGATTGAAAAACACATGAGCCAGTAAAATGCCCTGTAAACCATAAGGCGAGAAACGGTAATCCACGCCCAGCCAGCCGCAAATCTGCGCCAGCCAGCCCTGTCGTCCGTAAACGCTGAGAATGCCGAAGACTGCCACCAAAACCGGTAATACCAGCGTCATCGCGCATAAACGTAGTAACAGCTGACGTCCGGGGAAGCGGCGGCGGAACAGCGCACGCGCCAGCAGAATGGCGGGCAGCACAGAACAGAGCGCCGAAAGCAGCGCCTGCCAGAAGGTAAAGCGGATCACATGCCAGAGATAAGGATCCTGCCACAGCGAGGCGCCGCTCATCTGTGGCGCATGACGCCACAGAGAGCCTAACGCCAGCATAGCCACCAGCAACATCAGCAGCGAGGCGATGGCGCCCGGCCACAACCAGCGCGGGATCAACGGCTGACGGCGTTCTGCCATGCCTGGATCCATTGTGAACGGTGAGTGGCGACATCCTGTGCGCTGTATTGCAGGGATTTAGCCGGGATCGTCAGCTGTTTAAAAGCGTCAGGCAGCGGGGTGTTGATCACCGGATACATCCAGTTGCCGGCCGGGATCACTTTCTGGAAATCTTCCGTAGTAACGAATTTCATGAACTCTTCAGCCAGTTTCGGTTGCTGGCTGTTCGCCAGCTGACCCGCCACTTCGACCTGCATATAATGGCCTTCGGTGAAATCTGCTGCCGCGTAGTTATCTTTCTTCTCTTCCACGATGTGGTAAGCCGGAGACGTGGTGTAGCTCAGCACCAGATCGCTTTCACCTTTGAGGAATAAACCGTAAGCCTCGCTCCAGCCTTTGGTGACGGTAACGGTTTTCTTCGCCAGTTTTTCCCACGCTTGCGGTGCTTTGTCGCCATAGACTTTTTGCATCCACAACATCAGGCCCAGACCCGGTGTACTGGTGCGCGGATCTTCGTAAATGACTTTCCATTTCTGGTCGCTGTTGATCAGCTCATCGAGGCTTTTTGGCGGGTTCTTCAGTTTGTTTTTGTCATAGACGAACGCGAAATAGCCGTAATCGTAAGGCACGAACGTGGTGTTGTCCCAGCCGCCTGGTACGGTCAGTCTGGCAGCGGTTTTCGGCGCTTTGGCAAATAATCCAGTTTGTTCAGCTGCCTGCAACAGGTTGTTATCCAGCCCGAGAACCACGTCGGCTTTGCTGTTTTTGCCTTCCATCCGCAGACGGTTAAGCAAAGAAACACCGTCTTCCAGCGCAACGTATTTCAGCTCGCAGCCGCATTGGGCTTCAAAGGCTTTTTTGATCGCCGGGCCCGGACCCCAGTCGGCAGAGAAAGAATCATAGGTATAAACCGTCAGGACAGGTTTTGCCGCGAAGACAGGTGCAGAAAGTAACAGCAGGCAGGACAATAATTTTTTCAACTTTGCGCTCCAAAAAAAATGAAAGGGCAAAGGATTTTGAGTAAGCATCACGCAGTCTCAAATCCCTCCGCCGGGGTTAACCGGATCAGGTTCGACGGGTCTAAATCTCAGCCTTTTAAACTTGCTGTGCGTGTGTTGATCGGGCGTCGTGCAGTGCTCGAAATGCTCACGTACTTTGTGTACGCTCCGCTTTCTGTACGCTGAACTTCACCCGCTGAACACGCGCTCGCGGCGTTTAAAGATCGAGTTCATTCTTCTTGAAAAAGAACGCACTCTGGCACCCCGTTGAGAACGGATGTCATTCTAGAGACTAACGGCGCGATGCGATAGTCCGATTAACTGTCCGGCGGCGCAAACCACGCGGATTTGAAGTCGAACCAGCCGAGGGTGTTCATACGCACGCCGCGCATACTGCGCTGCCCCTGCAACACCAGCCAGTGATGAAACAGAGGATGGATCTGATGGCTGACCGTTTGTTTCTGACTCCATTTGGCGATCGATAAATTCCCCGCATGCCACTGCGCGGCGTCATCTTCCATTTCTTCACTGAAGCAGTGTTTCGCCAGCGGTAATTCATAGAAATGCGCAAACAGTGAAAATTCCAGTGGCAGGGTAAAGTTGGCGCTGCCGAGCCACAGATCACTTTTGGCGTCACCGCGGTGCCAGACCGCGTAATCCACGACCTGAATAATCAGCTCAATGCCTTCGCACGCCAGCAGCGGTTGCAGCGCATTGCAGATCGCCTGATGCTCGGAATGCTCACCGTAAAATGTCAGTGTCACCTGGGTCAGGTTTTGCGGTCTGGGCGGACGCGGTTGTGGCGCTTTATGGTGCCAGCGTGGCAGCAGGCCGTAAGCCGGCGACCAGTAGCGCTGATAAATCGGTTCGGCATTATTCAGTAAAGCGATGGGATTAAGTAAATCGCACAGCCACTGACGGGTTTCCGCGGATTGTCCGACCGGCGAACGCTGGTCAAATAACAGGAAATAGCAGCCTTCTTCCAGGCGACTTTCCAGTTCGCTTTTGCCAGATTCATCGGCCTGTAGCTGTACACCGGAATGCACCAGTTCTTCACTCAGTTCCGGCAACACCCAGATATTTACTTCGTCAATCAGCGCACGGAAGCCAAAATAATCATCAAAGGCGCGGATGCGCAGTTGTGTTTTCAGATTACGCACCACGGCGTAAGGGCCGGTACCGACCGGATGGCGGGCAAAATCGGGCAGCGACTGCCACTCCTGCGGCAGGATCATCGCGTGGATATTGCCGAACAGCCACGGCAGCCAGCGATCGGGTTCATTCAGGTGGATATCAATAACATTTGGCGTAGGTGTCGTGACTGACTTCAGGTTACTGAACAGCGGATGCGTTTTCAGCCGGGTGAAGGTAGCAATGATATCCACCATCTCCAGTTCACGGCCGTGATGAAAATGAATGGCAGGGCGCAGATAAAAACGCCATTGCAACGGCGAAATTTCCTGCCAGTGATGGGCTAAATCGCCTTCGACTTCCCCTTTTTCCTCATTTATGCGTGTGAGGCCGCTGAAAATTTGCCGGGCAATATGGGTTTCAGAGCGGCGTAACATGGTACCGGGCAGCAGGTTAATCAGCGGACGGTAATACAACACACGCAGGATATGCTTACCCTGACGGAAACTGCGGCCGAGCTGGGAAAGCAGCATCTGGCGCACCAGGGTTTTGTCGCCGACCAGTTGTACCAGCTGATCAATACGATCCTGCTCCAGCAGCTCTTCGGCGCGCTGTTGCTGGAGTGCGAGGCCGGTATACAAAAATTTCAGCGTGGAACGTTTGCCGCGTCCGGCTTCTGCATCCCACGTCAGCCAGCCCTGTTCCTGCATGGTGCTGAGCAACGAGCGAATGTGTCTGCGTGAGCAACTCAGAACTTCCGACAGTGCCTGTAGCGTCGTTTCAGTGTCTTCACCGTGACAGCTTTGCCACAGGCGGATGAACTGTTGTTGCAAACGGGACGAGGACATAAAAGAGGAACTCCACGGGCAATTTTCATCAATTTATCTTTCCTCATATTACGCTGATACTGTTTCTCAACGAAAGCCTGTTGTGAATCACCGGAGGTCAGCATGAAACGCAGTCTGAACGCCCGTTTCTATCAGCGTTATTTTGAAGCCATCAAAAAGAATGCCTCTAAAAATCATGCAGACTGGCTGTCCTGGGTTCCGGTGCAATACCGTCTGGATATTCTGTCCCGTCTTACGCAGTGGGATATGGAAACGCTGGACGACGAGCAATACCGCCGGCGACTGTGACTTCAGGTCTGACTAAATTCGATTTTCTGAGTAATGGTGTATTGTCACCAGCCAGTGAGGAAACTCACTGGTTTTTTTATTCGTATACCCTTCACATTTCGAGCCGCAGACGCGTTGGCCGCTCTTACTCACCCGAATCACTGACCTGTGTCAGCTCATCGGGATCCGTGCGCTTGCCGCCTTTCTGCAACTCGAACTGTTTTGGGTATACACTGTATGTTGTGCTGTAAGACATTCATTTCTCAGGGACGACGTCATGCCAAAACCTCGTTTTAATCGTATTTATGTCACCTTTCTGGTGGTCTCCTTGCTGTGCGGCGTGGCGGGTGCATTACAGGCGCCGACGCTGAGTCTGTTTCTGACTAACGAAGTGAAGGTCCGGCCACTGTGGGTGGGATTCTTTTATACCGTTAACGCCATCGCCGGGATCGCGATCAGCTTTCTGCTGGCTAACCGTTCCGATAACAAAGGCGACCGGCGGAAATTGCTGATGTTCTGCTGCCTGATGGCGCTGGGTAACAGCCTGGTATTTGCCTTTAGCCGCGATTATCTGGTGCTGATCACCGTTGGCGTATTGCTGGCGGCGATAGGCAATGCGTCGATGCCGCAGCTCTTTGCGCTGGCGCGTGAACATGCGGATCGCTCCGCCAGTGAAGTGGTGATGTTCAGTTCGATGATGCGTGCGATGCTCTCGCTGGCGTGGGTGCTGGGCCCGCCGCTCTCTTTTATGCTCGCGCTGAATTACGGCTTTACGCCGATGTACCTGAGTGCCGCCGCAGTGTTTGTCGGCAGCATATTAATGATCTTTTTCTTCCTGCCGTCAGTGCCGCGCCTTGAACAGCCGGTGGATGAAAAAGCGGTGCCGGTTAGCGCCTGGCGCAACAAAGATGTGCGGCTGTTGTTCTTTTCCTCCCTGCTGATGTGGACCTGCAATATCATGTATGTCATTGATATGCCGCTGTACATCACCAGTGATTTGGGTCTGCCGGAAGGGCTGGCGGGCTTGCTGATGGGAACCGCTGCCGGACTGGAGATTCCGGCGATGTTGCTGGCGGGTTATCTGGTCAAACGTACCGGCAAGCGCAAGCTGATGCTGTATGCCGTGGCGAGCGGTGTGATTTTCTATGCCGGACTGGTGGCGTTTCAGTTCAAAGCCGCGCTGATGATCCTGCAATTGTTCAACGCGATTTTCATCGGCATCGTCGCCGGGATCGGAATGTTATATTTTCAGGATCTGATGCCGGGAAGGGCGGGTTCAGCGACCACACTTTTCACCAACAGCATTTCTACCGGTGTAATTTGCGCGGGGTTGTTGCAGGGCTTTATCGTGGAAAACTTCGGCCACTATCCGGTCTACTGGGCGGCGACCGTGCTGGCGGTGGTGGCGCTCGGGCTGATGTATAAAGTCAAAGATGTGTGAATGACGTGGGGTTAAAGAGCGATTAATTCGCTCTTTAACCTATTCAACTGAATAATACATTTAGTTTTCCAAGCTTCTGCAATGACTTAATTTTTATTAGTTATCTGGATTCTCCCTCAAGAATAAACATTCTTCTCCCCCTCTAATCCTCCTTACCGTCTGGATAATTAAAGGAGGGGGCTATATTATCGGCTTTCTAAAATACTGATAAAGGGGAAAAATATGATTCCGGTTGTACTTATAAGGAAAACATATAATTCATTTCTTGATGAGAAGAAATCTGAGGGCGTTTGTTTTGGTTTATGTCTGACCTGGCTTGGCGATATATTAAAAGAACGGCCAGCACAGAAAATGGGCAACTGGTTTCCAGGCTGGCTTTCCGGTTGGTTTTCCCCGCCACTGACAGCGGATAAGAAAGCCTTAATCCCCTCTGATACTGTGAAGCTAAGGCTATTACTGGAGCGGGCATACCGACGGCATGAGAGCTATCTGAAAAGCTGCAGGGAGAGTCAGCAGGATCCGAAACGTCAGACAGGACGCCATGAGGCCTTTGTTAATTATAAAAATTTCCGTCAGGCAGAAAAGGAAAAAATAACCGGGGTTCCCGGATTACAATATCGACTGATAGCACGTAATGATTTTATGTTGTTTAACGGGTTAAATCTTTCTGGTCATGCTCATCCCCTCACCGGGACGATCATTGCTTTCCGGTATTCTGAGATACCGGGCGAGGTCGGCTACCATGCCGTTGCAGCCTTTCGCTATAATGCCTCGGAATGTTTTTTTCTCGATCCTAATTTAGGATTATTTAAAACATCCTCTTCTTATCCGATGAAGGATGTCACTCAATATATTAATAAGGTATACAAAGAGGCTGTGCCATTATTAGAATTTATAGTTTCCAGGAATAATTAAAAATAGCCTCTCATGGATATTGTATTTCGTTAGATGATAATGTGGGAGATGTTTTTAGTATGATTACGATTACTTCTATTGAAAAAAACTATGGTTCATTCACTGATGAACATAAATCGGAGGGTTATTGTTTTGGCTTTTGTCTTACCTGGTTAGGCGATATATTGAAAGACCGGTCTTCACAATATTCAGGGCGTTGGTTTTCAGGATGGTTTACACCCGTGAAATCTCCTGAAGAAAAAGCTTTATTGCCCACAGATTATGCAAGCCAGCGCCTGCTTTTTGACCGGGCACGCAGAAGGCAAGAAAATTCAGAAAGACGAGCTGACGAGGATAGTGCTCAGGGCTTCAGCCAGTTAGAGCATGAGGAAGTTACTGTAAATTATAAGAATAGACGTCAGCGTGAAAAAGAAATGATAACTGCCGTTCCCGGCTTAAAATATTCTTTGCATGAACGAAGTTCCTTTATGACAATGACCACACTGAATACTCGCGAGAATAAGAATCCCTTATCCGGGATGATTATCAAGTTCCAGTTTACAGATGAGGGTGAAGAGGCATGCCATGCTGTCGCCGCCTTTCGTTACAATGAGTTTGAGTCTTTTTTCCTCGATCCAAACTATGGTCTGTTTAAAACGGTGTCAGCCTACCCGATGCTGGAAATAGTCGAATTTTTATCGAGTAAATACCACTATCCTCTTGCGCTAAGCGAAATAAGGGTGACAAAGAAGTTTACGACAGAGTGACTCTGTGAGGGAGGTTTGGCAGAGGTTCTGGTATGAGGTTAAGGCTGATTAAGAAAGCGGGACTGAGCCCGCCTTCTTAATCGCTAACTGACAATAATCACTGCATAAAGGCAGGCTGATTTTTCTCGTAGCTGGAAATGTTTGTTTCGTGCTGCAACGTCAGGCCGATGCTGTCCAGACCGTTGATCATGCAGTGACGGCGGAAGCTGTCGATGACGAACGGATAGGTTTTATCGCCTGCTTTCACGGTTTGCGCTTCCAGATCTACTTCGAACTGAATGCCTTCGTTGTTTTTTACCAGTTCAAACAACTCGTCGATTTCTGCTTCGCTCAGGGTGATCGGCAGCAACTGGTTGTTGAAAGAATTACCGTAGAAAATATCGGCAAAGCTTGGCGCGATCACCGCATGGAAGCCGTAATCAGTCAGCGCCCAGGGCGCATGTTCGCGGGAAGAACCGCAACCAAAGTTTTCGCGTGCCAGTAAAATGCTCGCGCCTTTGTAACGCGGCTTGTTCAGCACGAAATCAGGATTGGGCACCTGACCTGCATCGTCCAGAAAACGCCAGTCGTTAAACAGGTGCTGACCGAAACCGGTACGGGTCACTTTCTGCAAAAACTGTTTCGGAATAATGGCATCGGTATCGACGTTAGCTGCATCCAGCGGAACCACCAGACCGATGTGTTGGGTAAATTTAGCCATGGTGTTTTCCTCAGTTCAGTTCACGAATATCAGCGAAACGGCCGGTAACCGCCGCCGCCGCCGCCATTGCCGGGCTGACCAGATGCGTACGGCCCCCACGACCCTGACGGCCTTCGAAGTTACGGTTACTGGTGGACGCGCAACGCTCGCCGGGTTCCAGACGGTCATTGTTCATCGCCAGACACATTGAGCAGCCTGGCAGACGCCATTCGAAACCCGCTTCAATAAAGATCTTATCCAGACCTTCTTCTTCCGCCTGCGCTTTTACCGGACCGGAGCCTGGTACCACAATCGCCTGTACGCCGCTCGCCACTTTACGGCCTTTGGCAATGGCTGCTGCCGCACGTAAATCTTCGATACGGGAGTTGGTGCAGGAACCGATAAACACTTTATCGATCGCCACATCGGTCAGTTTAATGCCCGGTTGCAGATCCATATACGCCAGCGCTTTTTCAGCAGAAGCACGTTCTACCGGATCAGCAAATGAGGCCGGATTCGGGATGGTCTGGTTTACCGCCATCACCTGACCCGGGTTAGTGCCCCAGGTGACCTGTGGTGCGATTTCAGATGCGTCCAGGGTGACAATGCTGTCAAACTTCGCACCGTCTTCCGTTTTCAGGGTCTTCCAGTACTCAACTGCCGCGTCCCAGTTCTGGTCTTTCGGCGCGAACTGACGGCCTTTCAGATAGGCAAACGTGGTTTCGTCCGGCGCAACCAGACCGGCTTTCGCACCCATTTCGATCGCCATGTTGCACAGGGTCATACGACCTTCCATGCTCAGCGCCTCAATGGCTTTACCGCAGAATTCTACAACGTGACCCGTACCGCCAGCGCTGCCGGTTTTACCGATGATCGCCAGAACGATATCTTTCGCCGTGATACCGACAGGTGCATCGCCAGTCACTTCGATTTTCATGGTTTTGGCGCGACCCTGTTTCAGGGTTTGCGTCGCCAGAACGTGTTCCACTTCTGATGTACCGATACCGAAGGCCAGCGAACCAAACGCACCGTGCGTGGCAGTATGGGAATCGCCACACACAATGGTCATGCCCGGCAAGGTCATGCCCTGCTCAGGACCGATAACGTGAACGATGCCCTGATACGGATGGTTCAGGTCATACAACTGCACGCCGAATTCCGCACAGTTTTTAATTAATTCCTGCATCTGGATGCGCGCCATTTCGCCGCTCGCATTGATGTCTTTGGTTTGCGTGGACACGTTGTGGTCCATGGTCGCAAACGTTTTACCGGGCTGGCGCACCTGACGGCCCATCGCGCGCAGGCCGTCAAAAGCTTGCGGAGATGTCACTTCGTGAACCAGGTGGCGGTCGATGTATAACAATGGCGTTTCGTTTTGTGCTTCATAAACGACGTGCGCATCAAACAATTTCTGATACAGAGTTTTGGCCATGTTATGCCCCTTCTTTCACAAAGCGGGCAATGATATCGCCCATTTCACTGGTGCCCAGTGCCTGCTGACCGTTAGCTAAATCACCCGTACGGTGTCCGGCTTCCAGTGCTTTATTAACAGCCTGTTCGATGGCATTGGCCGCGTCATCCGCACCCAGGCTGTAGCGCAGTAACAGCGCGGCAGACAGGATTTGTGCAATCGGGTTAGCGATGTTTTTACCGGCGATATCCGGCGCTGAGCCACCCGCAGGCTCGAACAAACCAAATGCCTGCTCGTTCATGCTGGCAGAAGGCAACATGCCCATCGAGCCGGTGATCATCGCGCACTCGTCAGACAGGATGTCGCCGAACAGGTTGGAACACAGCAGCACGTCAAACTGTGACGGGTCTTTAATCAGCTGCATGGTCGCATTATCGATGTACATGTGGCTCAGGCTGACATCCGGATAATCTTTGGCGATTTCGTTAACCACTTCGCGCCACATAATGGAAGTCTGCAACACGTTCGCTTTATCGATGGAGGTCACTTTGCTGCGGCGTTTGCGCGCAGATTCAAAGGCAATACGGGCGATACGCTCAATCTCAAAGCGGTAATACACTTCGGTATCAAACGCTTTCTCATGCATACCCTGACCTTCGCGGCCTTTAGGCTGACCGAAGTAAATGCCACCCGTCAGTTCGCGCACACACAAGATATCGAAACCTTTTGCGGCGATATCGGCACGCAGCGGGCAGAATTCTTCCAGACCCTGATACAGACGGGCAGGGCGCAGGTTGCTGAACAGTTTGAAATGTTTGCGCAGGGGCAATAATGCGCCACGCTCAGGCTGATCGTTTGGCGGCAAGTGTTCCCATTTCGGTCCACCAACGGAACCGAACAAAATTGCATCAGCTTGTTCGCAACCGGTAACGGTCGCTTCCGGCAACGGGCTGCCGTGTTTGTCGATGGCTGCGCCACCCACATCGTATTCGCTGGTGGTGATCTTCAGACCAAAACGCTGACGTACTGCTTCCAGAACTTTATATGCCTGGGCCATAACTTCCGGGCCAATTCCGTCTCCGGGTAAGACGGCAATATGATGGGTCTTGCTCATGTTCACACCGTTTCCTGATTATTTTGAATGTTGTTGTGTTGCTGACCTGACTGCTGCAAACGTTGTTTTTCAATCTCAACTTGTTTGCTGCGCCAGATGTTATTCAGTACGTGTACCATCGCTTTTGCAGAGGATTCGACAATGTCCGTTGCCAGGCCGACACCGTGGAAACGGCGGCCATTGAAAGAGACGACCACGTCAACCTGGCCCAGTGCATCTCGGCCCTGGCCTTTGGCACTCAGCTGGTATTTCACCAGCTCAATCTGATAACCAGTGATGCGGTTGATGGCCTGATATACGGCATCAACCGGACCGTTGCCGGTGGCGGCTTCGGTGATAATTTCTTCGCCGCAGGACAAATTGACTGATGCCGTGGCGGTAATTTTGGAGCCGGACTGCACGCTGAAGTTATCCAGACGGTAGAACTCAGGCTCTTCTTGCTGCTTGTTAATGAAGACCAGTGCTTCTAAATCGTAGTCGAAAACCTGACCTTTTTTGTCGGCCAGCTTCAGGAACGCGGCATACAGATGATCCAGATTGTAATCGGCTTCTTTGTAGCCCATTTCTTCCATACGATGCTTAACGGCAGCACGACCGGAGCGGGAAGTCAGGTTCAGCTGAACCTGATTCAGACCGATGGATTCCGGAGTCATGATTTCGTAGTTTTCGCGGTTTTTCAGCACGCCGTCCTGATGGATACCGGAGGAATGCGCGAAGGCGTTAGAACCGACAATCGCTTTGTTGCCCGGGATCGGCATGTTGGTGATCTGGCTGACAATCTGGCTGGTGCGGTAGATTTCTTTGTGATTGATGTTGGTGTGAACGTTCATGTAGTCGCTGCGGGTGCGGATCGCCATGATCACTTCTTCCAGCGCAGTGTTACCGGCACGTTCGCCGATACCGTTCAGTGTGCCCTCAACCTGACGCGCGCCGGCCTGAATCGCCGCGATGGAGTTACCGACTGCCATGCCCAGATCGTCGTGGCAGTGAACGGAAATAATCGCTTTATCAATGTTAGGCACGCGTTCATACAGATTGGTGATAATGCCACCGAACTGAACCGGCGTGGTGTAACCCACGGTGTCAGGAATGTTGATGGTGGTCGCCCCGGCCTTGATGGCAGCTTCAACAACACGGCACAGGTTATCCAGCGGGGTACGACCAGCGTCTTCGCAGGAGAATTCGACGTCATCGGTGTAATTACGGGCGCGTTTCACGGAGTGAGTTGCCATCTCCAGCACCTGATCAAACGAACGCTTCAGCTTGGATTCAATGTGCAGGGTAGAGGTGGCCAGGAATACGTGGATGCGGAAAGCTTCTGCTACGCGCAATGCTTCGGCAGCGGCGTCGATATCACCGTCCACACAACGGGCCAGACCGCAAACCCGGCTGTTTTTGATCTGACGGGCAATGGTTTGTACAGACTCGAAATCGCCGGGAGAAGAGACCGGGAAGCCGACTTCCATTACGTCAACGCCCATCCTTTCCAGCGCCATTGCAATTTGAATCTTCTCTTTAACACTCAGGCTGGCTTGTAACGCCTGTTCACCGTCACGCAGCGTGGTATCGAAAATAATGACTTGCTCGCTCATGGGTTGTTCCTTGTCTGCTTTTATTTTCGCGCCCTGCGGAGAGATAAAAAAAAACCCGCGCATCGGCGCGGGTTTATTGTCTGTGGAAGTTGAAATCAGTTCTGATTTTCGCCCACTGGCTTACCGCGCAAATTTTCTGCGTTGAGTAGTAGGCCTAGGAGACGGGTGATCATGAACATATGTTTTCAGCTTCTCGTAATTGGGTGGTTAGAACGGGCATCGTTCAAACAGTGCTTAAAGTGATACGGGAATGTGTGCGGTATGTCAACCTTCACGGTGTGGAAATTTAATAATGATAATTCATCTCATTTAGCATTATAAACTAGTTTACCAAATGTATCTGGAACGAAGGTTTTTGTTCGTTCAGGCGGCAGTAAAGAAAAAAAACAGTCTCAAAATGGACATTAACTTTTCTGGCCAATAGTAATAAGCTAGATAATACAGTGGGTTGTAAATGATTTAGTGCAGCTTAACTTATTATTCATTTTCCGCATGTTGTTTCTATAAACATTTTATTGTTCTATATCATCAGTTTTGCCTAGATGAAATTAAGGTGGCATTTATCTTTCTGATTATTGGAAATAAGAGTCGATTTCTTTCTGAAAGTAGAATGCATTGAGTTACTGAATTCATTTACTGGTTTTTTGTATGCCCGAATTCATTTCGGTGACATTTTATTAAAAACGAATAATTAAGGGTGATCAGCCTTAAACAGGTTGAGGTATCTTGAATAGGAAATGTAATGTCCGATTTGACTACAGACAATCAAACTAAACCTCCTGAAACGGAAACACACCTCCGCAATGTAGATTTGAATTTGTTAACGGTATTTGATGCCGTGATGCAATTACAAAATATTACTCGCGCAGCCAATATGTTGGGGATGTCCCAACCGGCAGTGAGTAACGCTGTCGCCCGGTTAAAAATCATGTTTAATGATGATTTGTTTGTCCGCTTTGGCCGTGGGATCCAGCCAACAATGCGCGCGCGCCAGTTATTTGGCCCTATCCGTCAGGCTCTGCAACTGGTGATGAACGAACTCCCGGGAGCGGGTTTCGATCCTAACGTGAGTATTCGTGAATTCAATGTGGCGATTTGCAGTCCGCTGGACAAACGTCTGACTTCGCAGGTACTGAATTCGGTCGAAACTTTATCGACGGATGTCAGTATTAAATTGCAAACCATTGTGAATGACAATATAGAGCATCAGTTACGTTATCAGAATATTGAATTCATGATCAGTTATCGTAAATTCGACCGCCCGGACTTTTGTAATCAGGCGTTATTTAATGATGAACTGGTTCTGGTTGCAGCACAAAAACATCCGCGGATCAGTCCGCATATGTCAGATGAGAAATATCTGAAAGAAAAACATGCGGTCATGATGCTTGATCGTTTTTATTCATTCAGTTCACCTTATTATGATGACCCCGAAATGCATTCGCTGATTGCTTATCAGGGAACAGATCTTTCCAGCGTAATGGAAATAGTGTCGAAAACAGATATGGTCGCGCTGGTACCGCGCTGGATGGCACAATCGAGTGCCGGAATATTAAATCTGTCCGTTATCCCGTTACCCTGGATGAAGAACAACCTGACTTGTTATCTGTCATGGCATGAATCTTCCAGTAAAGATAAAGGCAATATGTGGATGAAGTCGTTATTAAGCCAATGCATTATTTCTTTATAGCGAGTGACTCTGATACGTCCCATTTTTACTGTGTTTCCTTCCACAGTAAAAATGGCTGGTTATGGTTTTCTTTGTGGTTTTTTATCCTGCCTGGTTTTTGCGCCTCGTTAGAGCCACGCAGGTTTTTTTCATTTCTAAAAGTCCTTCCTGGTTTTCCAAAAGAGCACCTGTGCTTCTACAATTTGATTTCACCGTGCAATGTTTGCCGGTAGACTGCGTTAAATCTTTGTAACAGAGCAATGCAGTCAGCTCCCTCCTTTATCTGATTGCGCTGGACGCCGGTATAGACGCTCAATGAATCCAACCTTAAATGACTACCACCTGATCACCCGTTTTCGCCATCAAGTCATCAGTCGCGCTGAAAAAATTGCATTCCGTGAATGGTCGCCTGCGGCAGAAAGCACGCTAACCTGGCGTGAACTAGGTGAGAAAGTCGATGCGCTGTCCGACGTTTTGCTTCAGGAGAACGTGGGTATCCAGGAGCGGATCGCCATTTGCGGAAACAACTCGATGGCCTGGGCGATGACCGATCTGGCGATTTTGCAGTTACGGGCCGTCACCGTGCCCGTGTATGCGACCAATACCCCCGCGCAGTCTGCGTATGTGCTTAATGATGCCGATATCCGCATTTTGTTCGTTGTCGGGCAGAGTCAGTATGATGCGGCGGTGGCGTTGCGTGAACTGTGCCCGCAACTGAAACATATCTTTGTGCTCGATAACGACGTTGATTTGCGCGGTGTGCCCATTGCCCGGCATGTTTCAGGCATTGTTCCTCAGGACAGCGTTGTGGCGGCTGAACGTGAGGCGCGGGTTAACGCCTGTGATCTCAACGATCTCTTCACGCTGATTTATACCTCGGGAACAACGGGGGAGGCGAAAGGGGTCATGCTCGATTACGTCAGTATGGCGACGCAACTAAAGCAGCATGAAAAACGCCTGAGTATTTCTGACCGCGATGTCTCGTTATGCTTTCTGCCGCTGGCGCATGTTTTCGAGCGCGCCTGGAGTTTCTTCGTCATGCACAGTGGCGCGCAGAATGTTTTCCTGCGTGAAACTGATTTGGTGCGCGATGCGTTGCAGGCTGTTAAACCCACGGTAATGTGCGCGGTTCCGCGTTTCTATGAAAAAGTTTTCAGCGCCATACATGACAAAGTAGCCCGAGCCGGAACCGTAAAAAAACGACTTTTCCACTGGGCTGTCGCGCAGGGCAAAGAGAAGTTTCTGACTGAACGCCGTAAAGCGCGTTATCCCTTCTGGCTTTCTCCGGCGTATTTCATCGCCGATAAACTGGTACTGAAAAAGCTGCGCAATCTGCTGGGTGGAAATTTACGCTTTCTGCCGGCAGCGGGCGCCAGTCTTGACGATAACGTGATCTTGTTTTTCGAATCACTTGGTTTGAAAATCAAATACGGTTACGGTCTGACAGAAACCTGCGCCACCGTTACCTGCTGGGAAGAAAACGATTTCCGCTTCGGTTCGGTCGGTACAGCGTTACCCGAAATTGAAGTGCGCATTGGCGAAGAGAATGAAATCCAGGTTCGCGGCCCGACGCTTTTAAGAGGTTATTTTAATAAGCCGGAAGAAACGGCGGCCAGTTTTACGGCTGATGGCTGGTTTAAAACCGGCGATGCCGGAAAAATGGACGCAGAAGGCAATGTGTTCATCACCGAACGGCTGAAGGATCTGATGAAAACCTCGGGCGGCAAATACATTGCGCCGCAGCGTATAGAAGGCACGCTGGTGCAGGATCGTTACATTGAGCAGGCTGCGGTGATCGCCGATGAACGTCACTTTGTTTCTGCGCTGATTGTGCCTGATTTTGACGTGCTGAACGTTTACGCGCAAAACCATCATATCGATTATCTGAACCGCACCGGGCTGGTTAAAAACGAGCAAATTCTTTCACTGTTTGCGCATCAGTTGCGCGAGATCCAGCATGAGCTGGCCGGTTTTGAGCAGGTGAAAAAATTTGTACTGCTGACCAAGCCTTTCACGATGGAGGATGGTGAGCTGACCCCGACGCTTAAGTTGCGGCGCAAAATCATCTTCAGCCGTTATCAGAAAGAAATCGACCAGCTTTACCGCGAGTAATTCCTTCCGGATCTGTTTCCCCTTTTCCCTGCGCAATTACCGGCAAACATGCGTTTGCCGGTTTCATCCTCATTTGTATGTCCGTCACGGACATAATTTAATACTGTAATTTTTCGGGCCTTCCTGATATTTCTGACTGGTTGCTACTCTCAGGCAGTGTTTTGTGCCGGGCAGAAGAATGAAGGCAGTGCGAGCCGATATAACGATATTTCCTGACCCTTTTTGGCGTTTGCCTGACTCAGATTCTGACGCTAAGGTACTGAGTTAGGTTTGTGAACGCCAATAAGAACAGCAGGGTTTTTTTAATCCCGATAGAAAGTCCTAAAATTCAGCGGTTTCCCAATAAATCGTTGCCTGATAGAACAGCTAGCTGAAATAAAAAGTCATCCTATAGAAGAAACAAAAAGCCTGGAGGCAAAACCATGGAGATGTTGTCAGGAGCCGAGATGGTCGTCCGGTCGTTAATCGACCAAGGCGTTAAGCACGTATTCGGTTATCCCGGCGGAGCGGTGTTGGATATCTATGATGCCCTGCATACGGTCGGTGGGATAGATCATGTGCTGGTGAGACATGAACAGGGTGCTGTTCATATGGCTGATGGTTATGCGCGCGCCACGGGTGACGTGGGCGTGGTGCTGGTGACTTCCGGTCCCGGCGCAACCAATGCGATCACCGGTATTGCCACGGCTTATATGGATTCCATTCCACTGGTGGTGCTATCAGGTCAGGTCCACAGTTCACTCATTGGTTATGACGCGTTCCAGGAATGCGACATGGTGGGCATTTCCCGCCCGGTGGTGAAACACAGTTTTCTGGTAAAGCGCGCGGAAGATATTCCGACTGTGCTGAAAAAAGCGTTTTATCTGGCGTCTACCGGACGTCCTGGCCCGGTCGTCGTCGACCTGCCAAAAGATGTGGTGAATCCGCAGATCAAACTGCCTTACGCCTATCCTGAGCAGGTAACAATGCGCTCCTACAACCCGACGGTGCAGGGCCATCGCGGGCAAATCAAACGTGCCGTCCAAACCTTGCTGGCGGCTAAAAAACCGGTGCTGTACGTCGGCGGCGGTGCGATCAACTCTGAGTGTGATGCTGAGTTGCTGCAGTTGGCAGAGAAACTGAATCTGCCGGTAACCAGTTCTCTGATGGGGCTGGGCGCTTTCCCTGGCACGCATCGTCAGAGCCTTGGCATGCTCGGTATGCACGGCACTTACGAAGCCAATATGGCGATGCACAGTGCGGATCTGATTTTCGGCGTAGGTGTGCGTTTCGACGACCGTACTACTAATAATCTGGCGAAATATTGCCCGAATGCGACAGTCATGCATATCGATATCGACCCGACGTCCATTTCTAAAACCGTGAATGCGGATATTCCCATTGTCGGCGATGCAAAACAGACACTGGTTCAGATGCTCGAATTGCTGGCTCAAAGCGACGAAAAGCAGGAATTCGATGCGCTGCGTGACTGGTGGCAAAACATTGAAAACTGGCGCGGCCGCGAATGCCTGAGCTACGACAAAAATACCGGCACCATTAAGCCGCAGGCGGTTATCGAAACGCTGCACCGTCTGACTAAAGGCGATGCCTACGTGACGTCGGATGTCGGCCAGCATCAGATGTTTGCTGCGCTGTATTATAAATTCGACAAGCCGCGACACTGGATCAACTCCGGTGGCCTCGGCACAATGGGCTTCGGCCTGCCAGCCGCGCTGGGTGTAAAACTCGGTTTGCCGGATGAAACGGTGATTTGCGTGACCGGTGACGGCAGTATTCAGATGAACATTCAGGAACTGTCGACTGCGCTGCAATACGATTTGCCGGTGATCGTTGTGAACCTGAACAACGGTTATCTCGGCATGGTGAAGCAGTGGCAGGACATGATTTACTCCGGCCGTCATTCCCAATCCTATATGCAATCTCTGCCTGATTTCGTGAAACTGGCGGAAGCTTACGGGCACGTGGGTATCGCAATCCGCACGCCGGATGAACTGGAAAGCAAACTGGCGCTGGCGCTGGAACAGAAAAATCGTCTGGTATTTGTGGATATCAGCATAGATGAAACAGAACACGTTTACCCGATGCACATCCGTGGCGGTGCGATGGACGAAATGTGGTTAAGCAAAACGGAGAGGACCTGATCATGCGCCGGATTTTATCAGTTTTACTGGAAAACGAATCGGGCGCGTTGTCCCGTGTAGTCGGCCTGTTCTCTCAGCGTGGCTACAACATTGAAAGCCTGACCGTGGCACCCACTGACGATCCAACCCTGTCACGCATGACCATCCAGACCGTCGGCGATGCCAAGGTGCTTGAGCAAATCGAAAAGCAACTGCATAAGCTGGTCGACGTACTGCGCGTGACCGAGCTGGTGCAGGGTGCTCACGTTGAGCGTGAAATCATGCTGGTGAAGGTGCAGGCTTCCGGCTATGGCCGTGAAGAAGTTAAACGTTCAACTGAGATTTTCCGCGGTCAGATCGTGGACGTCACCGCCACGCTTTACACCGTTCAGCTGGCGGGAACCAGCGACAAGCTTGACGCATTTTTAGCCAGTATCCGTGATGTGGCTGAAATTGTGGAAGTTGCACGCTCCGGCGTGGTCGGTGTTTCGCGTGGCGACAAGATTATGCGTTAAAGCTCAAATAATCAGCAAGATGTGAAGTTTTGCTGATAGTTAAAAGCCCGGCTCATGAGCCGGGCTTTCTTTTTTGCGAGTCAGGTGAAGCGATTCGGTAAAACACCTTGCCCGGCAGGGGCTTCTGCGGTTAGATAAAGCATTATCTTTATTAAGGGGTTTGCTCAGTGAAGCTGGATGAGATCGCGAGGTTAGCGGGCGTTTCGCGTACCACGGCCAGTTATGTGATTAATGGCAAGGCGAAACAGTATCGTGTCAGCGATAAGACAGTCGAGAAAGTCATGGCTGTCGTGAAGGAACATAACTATCACCCGAACGCGGTGGCAGCAGGTCTGCGCGCCGGTCGAACCCGTTCTATTGGTCTGGTGATCCCTGACCTGGAAAACACCAGCTACACCAAAATTGCCAATTTCCTTGAGCGGCAGGCCCGTCAGCGTGGCTATCAGCTGCTGATCGCCTGCTCTGAAGATCAGCCTGATAATGAAATGCGTTGCATCGAACATCTTCTGCAACGTCAGGTTGATGCCATCATCATTTCCACGTCTTTACCGCCGGAACACCCTTTCTATCAGCGCTGGGCTAACGATGATTTCCCGATCATTGCGCTCGACCGTGCCCTTGACCCTGAGCACTTCATCAGCGTGGTCGGGGCCGATCAGGAAGACGCACTGATGCTGGCGCAGGAACTGCGCACGTTCCCGGCTGAATCGGTACTCTATCTCGGCGCACTGCCGGAGCTTTCTGTGAGCTTCCTGCGTGAACAGGGATTTCGTCAGGCCTGGGCTGATGATCCCCGTCAGCCGAAATACCTTTACGCCAATGCCTACGATCGCGAATCGGCTGCCGTCGTCTTTGCTGAATGGCTGAAAACCAACCCGATGCCACAGGCGTTATTTACCACTTCATTCCAGTTGTTGCAGGGTGTCATGGACGTGACGCTGAAAACGGAAGGGCGGCTGCCGGTCGATCTGGCGATTGCTACATTCGGCGATAACGAGTTGCTCGATTTCCTGGAGTGTCCGGTTCTCGCTGTGGCGCAGCGTCACCGGGATGTGGCTGAACGCGTGCTGGAACTGGTGTTGGCCTGTCTCGATGAGCCGAAAAAACCGAAAGCCGGGCTGACCCGTATCCGGCGTAATTTGTTCCGCCGTGGCCGTCTAAGCCGCAAATAAACCTCCTGCGGGCATTCATCCTGACTGCCCGTTGTTTTCCCGTCTCAGCAACACGTTTCATAAGTAACAATGAATAAAGCATCTTGCCGGTTGTGATAATCGAATACGAAAATTCCCATATAAGCAGAATGGGTAAATTAAGAACATTCCCAGACTGCTGAATTATTAACAAATGTTTTTGTCTTTCCTGCACTGATATAAACCTGCCAATCAATTTCTAAAATACGTTAATGCTCCCTGCAAAAGTGCTGTAGAATTCCCCGCTTAATTTCCCGCAGTTATGGTCTGACGCGTTGCTGATGAGTTTTGAATCAGCCGGAAGACTGATGTCCTGCGGGTTGGCAGGCAAAATGATGATGATGTAGACGTGACAGTCATAAAAAAACTGAAAATGATTTTTGTTATGGCAAAACAGTCAGGAAATGAGAGTTAGCTAGCAGAAGAATATAAATAGTTAAATAATGTTCAGTTTGGCTTTTTTTTAAACGAAATTATTAACCCTCCGAAATTTCTTCAACTAATCATGACGTTATTTTCTCTCCCCTTCTAAAAAACATCATCACCTTGCGCTAAGTAATTGCCTGGCTGCGTAAATAATGCCAAACCTTCTCTGCTCTGGCTTGACAAGGTTTTAAAACCATCCGTAAACTCTTTTCTGTGGGAATTTGTGGGGGAAAGTGGTGAAAAAGGTCACAGAGGGGTAGATCGGTCATGTTTCGTGGCGCGACGATGGTTAACCTCGACAGCAAAGGGCGACTTGCCGTACCCACCCGTTATCGGGATTTGCTGAGCGAAGAATCGCAAGGTCAAATGGTTTGCACCATAGACCTCCATCACCCATGTCTCCTCCTTTACACCCTCCCTGAGTGGGAAGTTATCGAACAAAAATTGTCCCGTCTGTCGAGCATGAACCCTGTTGAGCGCCGTATTCAGCGCCTTTTACTCGGGCATGCGAGTGAATGTCAGATGGATAACGCCGGGCGCCTGCTGATTGCAACGACATTGCGACAGCACGCCGGGCTTGAAAAAGAAGTGATGCTGGTTGGGCAGTTCAATAAGTTTGAACTGTGGGATGAACAGACCTGGTATCAACAAGTTAAGGAAGACATCGACGCTGAACAATCGTCTCAGGAACCCCTTTCTGACCGATTACAGGACTTGTCATTATAAGCATGGTTGAAAACTACAAACATACCTCCGTTTTGCTGGATGAAGCCGTTAACGGCCTTAACATTCGTCAGGACGGCATTTACATAGACGGAACTTTTGGCCGCGGTGGCCACTCACGTTTGATATTGTCCCAGCTTGGGCCGGACGGACGCTTGCTGGCGATTGACCGTGATCCACAAGCGATCAAAGCCGCAGAATCCATTGATGATCCTCGTTTTTCGATTGTTCACGGACCTTTCTCTGATCTCGCTGACTATGTGCGTGATCGCGGCCTAGAAGGCAAGATCGACGGCGTATTACTGGACTTAGGTGTTTCTTCTCCGCAGCTTGACGATCCTGAACGCGGATTCTCATTTATGCGCGACGGGCCTCTGGATATGCGTATGGATCCAACCCGCGGTTATTCAGCAGCTGAATGGCTGATGAAAGCGGAAGCCGAAGACATTGCCTGGGTGCTGAAAACGTTCGGCGAAGAACGTTTTGCCAAGCGGATTGCCCGCGCGATCGTTGAGCGTAACCGTGAGCTGCCGATGACCCGAACCAAAGAGCTGGCGGATTTGATTGCCAACGCTTCGCCGGTTCGTGAAAAACACAAACACCCGGCCACGCGCAGCTTCCAGGCTATCCGTATTTACATCAACAGCGAGCTGGAAGAAATCGAACGCGCGCTGGATGGCGCTCTGGAAATTCTGGCACCTGAAGGTCGTTTATCGGTGATCAGTTTCCACTCTCTGGAAGACCGCATTGTGAAGCGTTTTATTCGCCAGCACAGTCGTGGTGCGCAAGTGCCAGCGGGTATTCCGATGACAGAAGCGCAAATCGCGGAGCTCGGCGGACGTTCCCTGAAGTCAGTCGGGAAGATGATGCCTTCAGACGCTGAAGTTGCTGAAAATCCTCGCGCACGCAGTTCAGTTCTGCGTTTTGCTGAGAGAACGACAGCGTGATCGGCAACGAACGCCACGGTTTAGTGGGGGTTATTGCCAGCGATATTCTGCGCAATGGCAAGATCCCGCTGATTTTGCTGATTGCTGTTCTGGTCAGCGCAATCTTAGTGGTCACAACCGCTCACCGTACGCGTTTGCTGACGGCTCAGCGCGAACAATTAGTACTGGAACGGGACGCGCTGGATATCGAATGGCGCAACCTGATCCTTGAAGAGAATGCTCTCGGCGATCACAGCCGGGTAGAACGCATCGCAACGGAGAAATTGCAGATGCAGCACGTTGATCCATCTCAAGAAATCATTGTGGTTCAGCCTTAAAATGCGCACGGAGAATACAGGCAGCTAATGAAAGCAACACGCACCGCGAAGTTAAAGCGTCCAGAAGATCAAGCCAGCTTTATCAGCTGGCGTTTTGCGTTGTTGTGCGCCTGTATCCTGCTGGCATTGGTTGGCCTGATGTTGCGTGTGGCATACCTGCAGGTTATTAACCCGGATAAGCTGGTGAGAGAAGGGGATCTGCGTTCCCTGCGCGTGCAAACCATTCCTACCTCACGTGGCATGATTACCGATCGTTCCGGTCGCCCTCTGGCGGTCAGCGTTCCGGTCAATGCTATCTGGGCAGACCCGAAAGAAATTAACGATCGCGGCGGCATTACCGTCGATACCAAATGGAAGGCACTGGCTGACGCGCTGAACATGCCGCTTGCCCAGCTTTCCGCCCGCATTAATGCCAATCCAAACGGCCGCTTCGTATACCTTGCCCGTCAGGTTAACCCTGCCGTTGGCGAATATGTCCATAAACTCAAACTGCCGGGGATTTCCCTGCGTCAGGAATCGCGCCGTTATTATCCGGCCGGGCAGGTGACGTCACATGTTATCGGCGTGACCAACATTGATGGCGAAGGCATTGAAGGCGTTGAGAAGAGTTTTGACCGCTGGCTGACCGGTAAACCCGGTGAACGTACCATTCGTAAAGACCGCTTTGGTCGCGTTATCGAAGATATTTCTACTGTCGACAGTCAGGCCGCCCACAACCTCGCACTGAGTATCGACGAGCGTTTACAGGCGCTGGTTTACCGCGAACTGAATAATGCGGTGGCGTTTAACAAAGCCGAATCAGGTACTGCCGTGCTGGTTGATGTCCAGACCGGTGAAGTGCTGGCGATGGCGAACAGCCCTTCATACAACCCAAACAACATGCCGGATACGCCGAAAGATGTGATGCGTAACCGTGCCATCACCGACATTTTTGAGCCGGGTTCCACAGTGAAACCGATGGTGGTGATGACGGCACTGAAAAACGGTGTGGTCCGCGAAAACAGCGTGCTGAACACCCTGCCGTATCGGATCAATGGCCATGAGATTAAAGATGTTGCGCGTTACGGTGAGCTTTCCGTCACGGGCATCTTGCAGAAGTCGAGTAACGTCGGTGTTTCACGACTGGCGTTATCGATGCCCTCCGCTGAGCTGGTAGATACTTACTCGCGATTCGGATTGGGAAAACCAACCAATTTGGGGCTGGTTGGAGAAAGCAGTGGCATATACCCTAAAAAACAACGGTGGTCTGACATAGAGAGGGCCACCTTCTCTTTCGGCTACGGGCTAATGGTGACACCTCTCCAGTTAGCGCGAGTCTACGCAACGATCGGCAGCATGGGCATTTATCGCCCATTGTCGATCACGAAAGTTGATCCGCCGGTATCCGGCGAACGTGTCTTCCCTGAACCGCTGGTGCGTACCGTCGTACATATGATGGAAAGCGTCGCATTGCCTGGCGGCGGTGGCGTGAAGGCCGCGATCAAGGGTTACCGTATTGCGATAAAAACGGGTACCGCGAAGAAAGTCGGTCCGGACGGTAAATACGTTAACAAATACATTGCCTATACCGCCGGCGTTGCGCCAGCAAGCAATCCAAGATTTGCGCTTGTGGTGGTCATTAACGATCCACAAGCAGGGAAATATTACGGTGGGGCCGTTTCCGCACCGGTGTTTGGCGCCATCATGGGCGGCGTATTGCGTACCATGAACGTTGAACCGGATGCGCTGACTGCCGATGAAAACGCAGACATAGTGAATAATCAAAAAGAGGCTTCAGGTGGCAGATCGTAATTTGCGCGACATCTTAGCGCCCTGGGTGAGTGATGCCCCGGCAGCAGCGCTAAAAGACATGATTCTGGACAGCCGCGTTGCGGCTGCCGGCGATCTGTTTGTCGCGGTTTCAGGCCATACCAGTGACGGGCGTCGTTTTATTCCCCAGGCAATTGCCCAGGGCGTCGCTGCCGTCGTGGCCGAGGCAAAGGGTGAACAAGAACACGGAACGGTTTGCCAGATGCATGGTGTACCGGTCATTTATCTCGAAGATCTCAACGTCCTGCTGTCAGAACTGGCGGGACGTTTTTACCAGCAACCGGGCAAAGCGTTACGTCTGGTTGGCGTAACCGGTACCAACGGTAAAACCACCACCACGCAGTTGCTGGCGCAGTGGAGCCAGTTACTGGGCGAAACCAGCGCCGTGATGGGCACCGTCGGCAATGGTTTGCTGGATAACGTGGTACCCGCAGAAAACACCACCGGTTCTGCCGTGCAGGTTCAGCACATTCTGGCCGATCTGGTGAAACAGGGCGCAACCTTTGCCGCGATGGAAGTGTCTTCCCACGGTCTGGTTCAGCACCGTGTTGCCGCATTGCCCTTTGCCGCGGCGGCATTCACCAACCTGAGCCGTGATCATCTTGATTATCACGGTGATATGCAGAGTTACGAAGACGCCAAATGGCAGCTTTTCTCCTCGCATCAGGTGGGTCAGAAAATCATTAATGCTGACGATGAAGTCGGGGCGCGCTGGTTAGCGAAAACGCCTGATGCTGTCGCCGTCAGTATGGAAGACAAAATCCCGGCAGGCTGGAAAGGCCGCTGGCTGGTGGCGCGCAGCGTGAATTATCACGATAACGGCGCTACCGTAAATATCGATTCAAGCTGGGGCGAAGGTAAGTTTGATAGTCGCCTTATGGGCGCATTTAACGTCAGCAACCTGCTGGTTGCGCTGGCAACGCTGCTTTCCCTGGATTATCCGCTGGCGCAATTACTGGCTACGGCTTCTCAGCTACAACCGGTTTGCGGCCGCATGGAAGTCTTCAATGCACCGGGCAAACCTACCGCTGTCGTTGATTACGCTCATACGCCTGACGCGCTGGAAAAAGCACTGGCGGCTGCCCGTCTGCATTGTCGCGGTACGCTGTGGTGTGTGTTTGGTTGCGGCGGTGACCGTGATAAAGGCAAGCGTCCGCTGATGGGCGGCATTGCGGAGCAATACGCTGACCGTGTGATCGTCACCGATGACAATCCACGTAGTGAAGAGCCGCGTGCTATCGTCGCCGATATCCTTGCTGGCCTGCTTGATGCAGGACGTGCGCAGGAAATTCATGGTCGCGCAGAAGCCGTCACCAGCGCAATTATGCAGGCGAAAGAAGAAGACGTCGTGCTGATTGCCGGTAAAGGGCATGAAGACTACCAGCTGGTCGGTAACCAACGCCTCGATTATTCCGACCGCGTCACGGTTGCACGTTTGCTGGGGGTGATCGCATGATCCGCGTTTCCCTGCAAACTCTGGCAGATGTGCTCAACGCTGAGCTCATCGGCACAGATACTCAAATCGACAGCGTGACCACGGATACCCGTCAGGTCACCCAGGGCGCTTTGTTTATCGCGCTGAAAGGCGAAAAATTTGATGCCCATGACTTTGCTGCTGATGCCGTAAAAGCCGGCGCAGGGGCTTTGCTGGTGAGTAAGCACTTACCGGTGGAGGTTCCTCAGTTAGTGGTTGCCGACACCCGCATTGCTCTCGGGCAACTGGGTGGCTGGGTGCGTCAGCAGGTTCCGGCCCGTGTCGTCGGCCTGACCGGTTCATCCGGCAAGACATCTGTAAAAGAGATGACTGCGGCTATTTTGCGTGAGCGCGGCAACGTGCTGTACACCGCTGGAAACTTCAATAACGACATCGGTGTTCCACTCACCTTGCTGCGCCTGACCGCAGAACATGATTTTGCCGTCATCGAAATGGGTGCAAATCATCTTGGTGAAATCGCCTATACCACTGCGCTGGCACGGCCTGAAACGGCACTGGTGAATAACCTGTCAGCTGCGCATCTCGAAGGTTTCGGTTCCCTGGCGGGTGTCGCACGGGCGAAAGGCGAGATTTTCGATGGCCTGCCGGAAAAAGGCATTGGCGTGATTAATGCCGACAACAACGACTGGGCGAACTGGCAGCATAAGCTGGACAGTAAAACCGTCTGGCGTTTCTCCCCGACTTTCGGTGAAGGCATCGATTTCAGTGCGACTGATGTAGAAATCAGTCCGCTGAATACCGCGTTCACTCTGCATTCTCCTCAGGGCAGCATTAATGTCTCGCTGCCGGTCCCCGGTCGTCACAACATCGCTAACGCACTGGCTGCGGCTGCGCTGGCAATGTCCGTCGGTGCATCGACGGAGAACGTGCGCGCGGGTCTGGCGACCCTGCAATCTGTCAAAGGGCGTTTATTCCCAATCGCACTTAGCGAAGGTAAAACCCTGCTTGATGACAGCTACAACGCCAACGTGGGTTCCATGACAGCCGCGGCGCAGGTGCTTTCTGAAATGCCTGGCTACCGCGTGATGGCGGTGGGCGATATGGCGGAACTGGGCGCAGAAAGCGAAAGCTGCCACCGTCAGGTCGGCGAAGCCATCCGCGACGCCGGTATCGACAAAGTATTCAGTATTGGTCATGACAGCCGCATCATCAGTGATGTCAGCGGATGTGGTGAGCATTTAGAGGATAAGGCAGCCCTGACGGCCCGTTTAACGAGCTTACTGTCTGAACACGCGGTAATTACCGTTTTAATTAAAGGTTCACGTAGTGCCGCAATGGAGCAGGTAGTACGCGCGTTACAGGAGAATGCAACATGTTAGTTTGGCTGGCCGAACACTTGGTCAAATATTATTCCGGCTTCAACGTCTTTTCCTATCTGACGTTTCGCGCCATTGTCAGCCTGCTGACCGCGTTGTTCCTGTCGCTGTGGATCGGGCCGCGCATGATTGCCCGTCTGCAAAAAATGTCTTTCGGTCAGGTTGTCCGTAACGACGGTCCTGAGTCGCATTTCAGTAAACGCGGTACGCCAACGATGGGCGGCCTGATGATTCTGGCGTCGATCACAATTTCTGTACTGATGTGGGCGTATCCGTCCAATCCGTATGTGTGGTGCGTGCTGTTTGTTCTGATTGGTTACGGCATCGTGGGCTTTATCGATGACTACCGCAAAGTCGTGCGCAAAGACACCAAGGGCCTGATTGCACGCTGGAAATACTTCTGGCAGTCAGTCATCGCGCTGGCGGCGGCATTCACCATGTATGCCATTGGTAAAGATACGCCTGCGACTGAACTGGTGGTGCCGTTCTTTAAAGACATCATGCCGCAGCTCGGTCTGATGTACATCCTGCTGAGCTACTTCGTGATCGTGGGAACCAGTAACGCCGTCAACCTGACCGATGGTCTGGACGGTCTGGCGATTATGCCAACGGTCTTCGTCGCAGCAGGTTTTGCGCTGGTGGCATGGGCAACCGGTAACATGAACTTCGCCAGCTATCTGCACATCCCTTATCTGCGTCATGCCGGTGAACTGGTGATCGTGTGTACGGCGATCGTCGGTGCCGGGCTTGGATTCCTCTGGTTCAACACCTATCCGGCACAAGTATTCATGGGCGATGTCGGCTCTCTGGCTCTGGGCGGTGCGCTGGGTACCATCGCCGTATTGCTGCGTCAGGAATTCTTACTGGTGATTATGGGCGGTGTGTTCGTGGTCGAAACACTGTCGGTGATCCTGCAGGTTGGGTCCTTCAAGTTACGTGGACAGCGCATTTTCCGTATGGCGCCTATCCATCATCACTACGAACTTAAAGGCTGGCCGGAACCGCGCGTCATCGTGCGCTTCTGGATTATTTCGCTGATGCTGGTGCTGATTGGCCTGGCGACGCTGAAGGTACGGTAATTATGGCTGACTATCAGGGTAAAAAAGTGGTCATCATCGGGCTGGGTCTTACCGGCCTGTCCTGTGTTGATTTCTTTGTAGCACGTGGCGTGATGCCGCGTGTCATTGATACCCGCGTCAGCCCGCCAGGACTCGATAAACTGGCGGATAACATTGAGCGTCACCTGGGTTCGCTCAACGAAGACTGGCTGCTGGATGCAGATTTAATTATTTCCAGTCCGGGCGTTGCGCTGGCGACGCCGGCACTGATCGCTGCTGCTGATGCAGGCGTGGAAATAGTGGGTGATATCGAACTGTTTTGCCGTGAAACGACGACACCAATTGTCGCCATCACCGGTTCTAACGGTAAGAGCACCGTCACCATGCTGGTGGGCGAAATGGCGAAAGCCGCGGGCTGGCGCGTCGGCGTGGGCGGCAATATCGGCCTGCCGGTGCTGACCATGCTGGATCATGAATACGATCTGTTCGTGCTTGAGCTTTCCAGCTTCCAGCTTGAAACCACGCACAGCCTTCACGCGGCGGCGGCGACCATTCTGAACGTGACTGAAGATCATATGGATCGCTATCCGTTTGGTTTGCAGCAATACCGTGCGGCAAAACTGAAAGTGTATGAAAACGCTGCGTTGTGTGTTGTTAACGCGGACGATGCGCTGACCATGCCGGTGCGTGGCGCGGATAAACGTTGTGTGAGTTTTGGTGTCGATGTGGGTGATTACCATCTGACCCGTCAGCAGGATGATATCTGGCTGCGTGTTCATGGCGAAAAAGTGCTGAATACCCGTGAAATGCCGCTGACCGGACGCCACAACTACACTAATGCGCTGGCTGCTCTGGCGCTGGCAGATGCGGTGAATATTCCTCATGCGTCCAGCCTGAAAGCGCTGACCACTTTTACCGGTCTGGCTCACCGTTTTCAGATAGCCTGGCACCACAACGGCGTGCGCTGGATTAATGATTCCAAAGCCACCAATGTGGGCAGCACTGAAGCGGCGCTGAACGGTTTGCAGGTTGAAGGGACGTTACATCTGCTGCTGGGCGGAGACGGGAAATCTGCTGATTTCGCACCGCTGACGCGTTATCTGCAGGGCGATAATTTGCGTATTTATTGCTTTGGCCGTGATGGCGCGGAGCTTGCTGAGTTGCGACCTGATGTTTCCTCCCTGTTTGAAACAATGGAACAGGCGATGCGGGAAATCAGTCAGCACGTGGCTTCCGGCGATATGGTTCTCCTGTCTCCGGCTTGCGCGAGTCTGGATCAGTTTCGCAGTTTTGAACAACGTGGTGATGTCTTCACCGCGCTGGCGAAGGAGCTGGGCTGATGCGGTTGCGTATTCCGGGGCTGAGCCTCATCGCAAAATTTAATGACTGGGTGATGGGCGCCAAGGAAAGCGACTCGGTCACGCTGGTACTTTACGACCGGACGTTACTGTGGCTGACCTTTGGTCTGGCGATCGTGGGTTTTGTGATGGTGACGTCCGCTTCCATGCCTATCGGTCAGCGTCTGGCAGACGATCCGTTCCTGTTTGCTAAACGTGATGCCATTTATCTCGGTCTGGCTTTTGGTTTATCGCTGGTAACGCTTCGGGTGCCGATGGCCGTCTGGCAGAAGTACAGCAACGTGCTGTTGCTGCTGTCTGTAGTGATGCTGCTGGTGGTTCTGGTGGTCGGTAGCTCCGTCAACGGGGCCTCGCGCTGGATTTCACTCGGGCCATTGCGTATTCAGCCTGCTGAGTTCTCGAAGCTGTCGCTGTTTTGCTATCTCGCCAGTTATCTGGTGCGCAAGGTAGATGAAGTACGCAGCAACTTCTGGGGTTTTTGCAAACCGATGGGCGTGATGGTCGTGCTGGCCGTTTTACTGCTGGCTCAGCCTGACCTGGGTACCGTCGTCGTATTGTTTATCACCACGCTGGCGATGTTATTCCTGGCGGGGGCGAAAATGTGGCAGTTCCTGGCGATTATCGGTTCCGGTGCGTTTGCGGTTGTGCTGCTGGTTCTTGCCGAACCGTACCGTATGCGCCGTGTTACCTCTTTCTGGAATCCGTGGGCCGACCCGTTTGGTAGCGGCTACCAGTTAACCCAGTCGCTGATGGCATTTGGCCGTGGTGAATTCTGGGGACAGGGCTTAGGGAATTCAGTACAGAAACTGGAGTATTTACCGGAAGCGCATACCGACTTTATCTTCTCCATTTTGGGTGAAGAACTGGGGTATTTCGGTGTGGTTTTGGCCCTGTTGATGGTATTCTTCGTCGCTTTTCGCGCGATGTCCATCGGGCGCCGTGCATTAGAGATTGATCAGCGTTTTTCCGGATTTTTGGCCTGTTCTATCGGCGTGTGGTTTAGCTTCCAGGCGCTGGTCAATGTGGGCGCGGCGGCGGGGATGTTGCCGACCAAAGGTCTGACGCTGCCGCTGATCAGTTACGGTGGTTCGAGCTTAATCATTATGTCGACGGCAATCGTGTTATTGCTGCGAGTGGATTTTGAAACGCGGCTGGCAAAAGCCCAGGCGTTTGTAAGGAGTGCCCGATGAGTGGCAATACCCGGCGTTTAATGGTGATGGCTGGCGGTACCGGTGGACATGTGTTTCCGGGGCTGGCTGTGGCGCATCACCTTATCGCGCAAGGTTGGGAAGTTCGCTGGCTCGGTACAGCAGACCGGATGGAAGCGGATCTTGTGCCGAAACACGGCATTGATATTGATTTCATTAAAATCTCTGGATTACGTGGGAAAGGTCTGAAAGCGCAACTCACCGCCCCGATTCGCATATATCATGCGTGGCGTCAGGCGAAGGCCATCATGAAACGCTTTCAGCCAGATGTGGTGTTAGGTATGGGCGGATACGTTTCCGGCCCCGGCGGTCTGGCGGCATGGTCACTGGGTATTCCGGTGGTGCTGCACGAACAAAACGGCATTGCGGGCATGACCAACAAAGGGTTGTCGCACATTGCTACCAAAGTATTGCAGGCGTTCCCCGGTGCTTTTCCGAAAGCGGATGTCGTGGGAAATCCGGTACGCACGGATGTGCTGGCACTGGAATTGCCGGAAACGCGCTTAGCCGGACGCGAAGGCCCGATCAGAGTCTTAGTGATTGGCGGCAGTCAGGGTGCGCGGGTGCTTAATCAAAGCATGCCGGAAGTCGCGGCGCTGATGGGCGATAAAATTACGTTGTGGCATCAGGTCGGTAAAGGTGCGCTGGAGTCAGTGAATCAGGCTTACGAAAAAGTCGGTCAGACTCAGCACAAAGTCACCGAATTCATTGATGACATGGCAGCAGCTTATGCCTGGGCAGATGTGGTGGTTTGTCGCTCCGGCGCGTTAACGGTCAGTGAAATTGCTGCCGCAGGTTTGCCGGCTATTTTTGTGCCATTCCAGCATAAAGACCGCCAGCAGTACTGGAACGCATTGCCGCTGGAAAAAGCGGGTGCTGCAAAAATTATTGAACAGAAAGACTTTAGTGCCGCAGCCGTCGCTGATCTGATGGCCGGATGGGACAGAACCCATCTGATGCAAATGGCAAAAGCTGCGCGTGCAGCCGCTATTCCTGATGCGACAGAGCGTGTAGCCGCTGAAGTGGTTGCCGCCAGTAAAAAATGAAATTGAACGGGCCATGCAGTGTGTGGTCCCAGCCGTAAGAAACGGATTAATCAGTAACCTGAAATAGTGAATAAAAACGTGAATACACAACAATTGGCGAAACTGCGTACCTTCGTGCCCGAGATGCATCGTGTCCGGCACATTCACTTTGTTGGCATCGGTGGTGCCGGCATGGGTGGTATCGCCGAAGTGTTGGCAAATGAAGGCTATCAGATCAGTGGTTCCGATCTGGCGCCGAACGCAGTAACACAGCAACTGACCGCTCTGGGCGCGACGATTTATTTTAATCACCGTCCTGAGAACGTGCTGGATGCCAGCGTAGTCGTGGTATCCACGGCAATCTCTTCCGATAACCCGGAAATCGTTGCCGCACGTGAAGCGCGAATACCTGTGATCCGCCGCGCGGAAATGCTCGCTGAGCTGATGCGTTTTCGTCACGGTATCGCCGTGGCAGGTACGCACGGCAAAACGACGACCACAGCGATGGTCACCAGTATTTATGCTGAAGCCGGTCTGGATCCGACATTCGTTAACGGCGGACTGGTCAAAGCGGCGGGTACCCATGCGCGTCTGGGATCAAGCCGTTTCCTGATTGCTGAAGCAGATGAAAGTGATGCGTCATTCCTTCATCTGCAACCGATGGTGGCAATTGTGACCAACATCGAAGCGGATCATATGGATACGTATCAGGGTGACTTTGAAATCCTGAAGCAGACGTTCATTAATTTCCTGCACAACCTGCCATTCTACGGACGTGCAGTGATGTGCATTGATGATCCGGTGATCCGCGAGCTGATCCCACGCGTGGGCCGTCATATGACGACGTACGGTTTCAGCGAAGACGCAGATGTGATTATTGAAAATTACCGCCAGGTCGGCGCGCAAGGACACTTTACGCTGCGCCGTCAGGATTTGCCGCTTATCAGCGTGACGCTGAATGCGCCGGGTCGTCATAACGCCCTGAATGCTGCGGCCGCAGTAGCCGTTGCGTCAGATGAAGGGATCAGTGATGACGCTATTCTTCGCGCACTGGCAGGTTTCCAGGGTACAGGCCGTCGTTTCGATTTCCTGGGCGAATATGCGCTGGAAAATGTGAACGGCAAAGCCGGTAGCGCGATGCTGGTTGATGACTACGGTCACCATCCGACGGAAGTCGATGCGACGATCAAAGCCGCACGGGCAGGTTGGGCGAATAAGCGTCTGGTGATGATTTTCCAGCCACACCGTTACACGCGTACCCGTGATTTGTACGACGATTTTGCGAATGTGCTGTCTCAGGTTGATGTGCTGATCATGCTGGATGTTTATCCGGCTGGTGAAGCGCCCATCCCTGGCGCTGACAGCCGCTCGCTGTGCCGCACCATCCGTGCGCGCGGAAAATTGGATCCTATTTTGGTTTCTGATATTGAAGCCGTGCCGGAAAGTCTGGCGCAGATCCTCGAAGGTGACGATTTAGTTCTGGTTCAGGGTGCCGGTAATGTCGGCAGAGTGGCCCGTAAATTGGCTGATCAAAAGCTGCAACCAGTAAAGAAAGGTGAAGAACATCATGTCTGAGAAAGTAGCAGTATTGTTGGGTGGTACTTCCGCAGAACGCGATGTGTCATTACAGTCCGGCGCCGCAGTGCTGGCTGGCTTACGTGAATCAGGCATTGATGCTCACGGCATCGATACCAAAACGTTTAATGTGGCGCTTCTTAAAGAAGAAGGCTTCAGCAAAGTCTTTATCGCACTGCACGGCCGCGGCGGTGAAGACGGTACGTTGCAGGGCTTGCTGGAACAAATCGGTTTGCCTTATACCGGCAGCGGTGTGATGGCGTCTGCGCTGACTATGGATAAATTCCGCACCAAACTGGTGTGGCAGGCGTCAGGTTTACCAGTCGCACCGTTTGTTGTACTGCATCGTTCACAAATTGAAGAAGCAGGGCAGGGCGCTCTGGCGGCAAAAATCGCCGAACTGGGTCTGCCGGTAATCGTCAAACCCAGCCGCGAAGGTTCCAGCGTTGGCATGAGCAAAGTGACTACGGAAAAAGAGTTGCTGCCAGCCCTGCAGGAAGGCTTCCGCCATGACGATAACGTACTGATTGAAAAATGGCTGAGCGGCCCGGAATACACGGTCGCCATCGTGGGTGACGACGTGATGCCCTCCATTCGCATCCAGCCAGCCGGAACATTTTATGACTATCAGGCAAAATATTTGTCTGATGAAACACAGTACTTCTGTCCGAGCGGTTTAAGCGAAGCACAGGAACAACAGCTTTCTGCGCTGGCATTGCAGGCGTATCAGGCGCTCGATTGCAGCGGCTGGGGGCGTGTTGACGTGATGCAAGACAGCGACGGCAGCTTTAACCTGCTGGAAGTAAATACGTCGCCGGGCATGACCAGCCACAGTCTGGTGCCAATGGCAGCCAAACACGCCGGGTTAAGTTTCCCGCAGCTCGTTTCCCGTATTCTGGCACTGGCGGACTGATATGTCTCAAGCCGCCCTGAATACCCGAGAGCGTGAGACGGTCGAAAACAACGGCCGTCGCAGTAACGGTGGCCAGCTGGCTGGGATCGTGTTTCTGTTGTTGGTTGTAGGAACGATTTTATGGAGTGCGTGGGCCGTTGTTGGCTGGATGCAGGATGCGAACCGACTGCCGTTATCCCAGTTAGTGGTTACCGGGGAACGTCATTACACGACCAATGATGATATTCGTCAGGCGATCCTGTCCTTAGGGGCTCCGGGAACGTTCATGACGCAGGATGTAAACGTCATTCAGCAGCAGATTGAGCGTTTACCCTGGATAAAACAGGTCAGCGTCCGTAAGCAATGGCCGAATGAATTGAAGATACACCTGGTGGAGTATGTGCCGGTCGCACACTGGAATGATTTGCATATGGTAGATGCCGAGGGCAAATCTTTCAGCATACCCGCTGAACGTGTGGTCAAACAGAAAATGCCGTTGCTTTACGGTCCGGAAGGCAGCGAACAGGATGTTTTGCAGGGCTTTCAAACAATGAGCCAGGCGCTGGCCGCCGGTAAGTTCCAGTTGAAAGCAGTGGCAATGAGTGCGCGTCACTCGTGGCAGTTAACTCTGGATAATGACGTCCGGCTGGAATTGGGGAGAGATGACCGGATGGGGCGTTTACAACGTTTTATCGAGCTCTACCCGCGATTCCAGCAACAGGCAGAGGCCGATAAGAAACGCATCACTTATGTCGATTTACGTTATGACAGCGGTGCGTCGGTAGGTTGGGCGCCAGAGTTTATTGACCAGCAAAACAGTAATCAGCAACAGAATCAGGCACAGGCTAAACAACAATGATCAAGTCGACGGACAGAAAACTGGTAGTTGGGCTGGAGATCGGTACGGCAAAGGTCGCCGCATTGGTGGGGGAAGTTCTGCCCGATGGCATGGTCAATATTATCGGCGTGGGCAGTTGCCCATCCCGTGGCATGGACAAGGGTGGCGTGAATGATCTGGAATCGGTGGTGAAATGCGTACAGCGCGCCATCGATCAGGCTGAACTGATGGCGGATTGCCAGATTTCCTCTGTTTACCTTGCTTTGTCTGGTAAACATATCAGTTGTCAGAATGAAATAGGGATGGTTCCTATTTCAGAAGAGGAAGTCACACAGGAAGATGTAGAGAACGTCGTGCATACCGCAAAATCTGTGCGTGTGCGTGATGAACATCGGGTTCTGCATGTGATCCCTCAGGAATATGCCATTGATTATCAGGAAGGGATCAAAAACCCGGTCGGACTTTCCGGCGTGCGTATGCAGGCTAAAGTTCACCTGATTACCTGCCATAACGATATGGCGAAGAACATTGTTAAAGCGGTAGAACGCTGCGGCTTAAAAGTTGACCAGCTCATTTTTGCCGGTCTGGCCGCCAGTTATGCCGTTCTGACCGAAGATGAGCGTGAATTAGGTGTGTGTGTGGTCGATATTGGTGGCGGAACCATGGATATCGCGGTTTATACCGGCGGCGCACTACGTCATACTAAGGTTATCCCTTATGCAGGGAACGTGGTCACCAGCGACATCGCTTATGCGTTTGGTACACCACCGACCGATGCCGAAGCGATCAAAGTTCGCCACGGTTGTGCATTAGGTTCGATTGTCGGCAAAGACGAAAACGTCGAAGTGCCGAGCGTAGGTGGACGTCCACCACGCAGTCTGCAACGTCAGACACTGGCTGAAGTTATCGAGCCACGTTACACAGAATTGCTGAATTTAGTGAACGACGAAATTTTGCAATTGCAGGAGCAGTTACGCCAGCAAGGCGTAAAACATCATCTGGCCGCCGGTATTGTTCTGACAGGCGGTGCAGCACAAATTGATGGTCTGGCAGCCTGTGCGCAGCGGGTATTCCATACCCAGGTGCGTATCGGGCAACCCCTGAACATCACCGGGCTGACAGATTATGCGCAGGAACCTTACTACTCAACGGCTGTAGGGCTGCTGCACTACGGGAAGGAGTCTCACCTGAGCGGTGAGGCCGAAGTGGAAAAACGCGCCTCAGTGGGCAACTGGTTCAAACGAATCAACAGCTGGCTGAGAAAAGAGTTTTAATGGTTTAACAACGGGATCATGCTGTTAAGGTTTTTGATCCCGACGCGACAGGCACAAAACGGAGAGAAACTATGTTTGAACCTATGGAACTGACCAATGACGCGGTGATTAAAGTCATCGGCGTCGGCGGTGGCGGTGGCAACGCTGTCGAACACATGGTGCGCGAGCGCATCGAAGGTGTTGAATTCTTCGCCGTTAACACCGACGCACAGGCGTTACGTAAAACGGCAGTAGGCCAGACTATTCAGATCGGTAGCGGTATTACCAAAGGTCTGGGTGCTGGTGCGAACCCGGAAGTGGGTCGCAATTCTGCAGAAGAAGACCGTGAAGCCCTGCGCGCTGCGCTTGAAGGTGCTGATATGGTCTTTATCGCAGCGGGTATGGGCGGCGGTACCGGTACCGGTGCAGCGCCAGTGGTTGCTGAAGTAGCTAAAGATTTAGGTATTCTGACCGTTGCTGTCGTGACTAAGCCTTTCAATTTCGAAGGCAAAAAGCGTATGGCATTCGCGGAGCAGGGTATCGCTGAATTGTCCAAACATGTGGACTCCCTGATCACTATCCCGAACGACAAGCTGTTAAAAGTTTTGGGGCGCGGTATTTCTCTGCTGGACGCCTTCGGTGCGGCCAACGACGTGCTGAAAGGCGCGGTGCAGGGTATCGCAGAGCTGATCACCCGTCCGGGTCTGATGAACGTCGACTTCGCTGACGTGCGCACCGTTATGTCTGAAATGGGTTATGCCATGATGGGCTCCGGCGTGGCATGTGGTGAAGATCGTGCTGAAGAAGCGGCTGAAATGGCGATCTCCAGCCCGCTGCTGGAAGATATCGACCTGTCAGGCGCTCGCGGCGTTCTGGTCAACATCACCGCTGGCTTCGACCTGCGTCTGGATGAGTTTGAAACTGTGGGTAACACTATCCGTGCTTTCGCCTCTGACAACGCTACCGTGGTTATCGGTACTTCCCTTGACCCGGAAATGAATGACGAATTGCGCGTCACCGTGGTTGCGACCGGTATTGGCATGGACAAACGTCCTGAAATCACTTTGGTGACCAATAAGCCAGCCGCGCAGCCAGTGATGGATCATCGTTATCAGCAGCACGGGATGTCTCCGCTGCCGCAGGAAACGAAACCCGCTGCTAAAGTGGTCAATGATCAAAGCGCGCAATCTAATAAAGAGCCCGACTATCTGGACATCCCTGCCTTCCTGCGTAAGCAGGCAGACTAGTCCGAATTGTAGGATCTCCGCTCTTTGTGCTAAACTGTCCCGCCGACCTTAAGGTATGCTTAGGTCGGTTGGATGGATAAACATTGCGAGATAAAAACGATGATCAAACAACGTACATTAAAACGTATCGTTCAGGCGACGGGCGTCGGTTTACATACCGGCAAGAAAGTCACCCTGACTCTGCGTCCTGCACCGGCAAATACCGGGGTCATCTATCGTCGCACTGACTTGAATCCACCGGTTGATTTCCCGGCAGATGCAAAATCCGTGCGTGATACCATGCTCTGTACTTGCCTGGTTAATGAGCATGACGTACGTATTTCTACGGTTGAACACCTTAATGCGGCATTAGCTGGCCTGGGCATTGATAACATTGTTATCGAAGTCGATGCGCCTGAAGTGCCGATTATGGACGGTAGTGCTGCACCTTTCGTCTATCTGCTGATGGATGCAGGGATTGAAGAGCTGAACAGCGCCAAGAAATTCTTGCGCATCAAAGAAACCGTGCGTGTTGAAGACGGTGATAAGTGGGCTGAGTTCAAACCATTCAATGGTTTCTCTCTGGACTTCACTATCGACTTCAACCACCCGGCGATCGATTCCAGCTCTCAGCGCTACAAAATGAACTTCTCCGCAGAAGCATTTGTTCGCCAAATTAGCCGCGCACGTACTTTTGGTTTCATGCGTGATATCGAGTACCTGCAGTCACGTGGTTTGTGCCTGGGTGGCAGCTTTGATTGCGCTATCGTTGTGGATGATTATCGCGTGCTTAACGAAGATGGCCTGCGTTTTGAAGATGAATTCGTTCGTCACAAAATGCTGGATGCTATCGGTGACCTGTTCATGTGTGGGCATAACATCATTGGTGCGTTTACCGCATTCAAGTCTGGCCACGCGTTGAACAACAAGTTATTGCAAGCGGTATTGGCTAAGCAGGAAGCCTGGGAATTAGTCACCTTCCAGGATGAAGCTGAATTGCCACTGGCTTTTAAAGCGCCTTCCACAGTAATGGCGTAATCGATACTCGTATTACTTATTACGACTGGTTGTTTTGGCACCCTCTCCGGCCAATTCAGCCAGTCGTTCTAATGCCTTCCTCAGTTTTTCCGGGCTACGGCTCGCCAGTCCTCTTAATTCTTCAGCACTTTGCGCACTCAAATGTCTGACAGGCATGGACTCTGAAGCGATTGCTTTATTTTTAATCGCAATCTGCGAAGCATTTTCCATTTTCGACATGAGCGAAGGATTAATCCTGATGTCGATTGATGACAAAGATGGTAGAATTTGCGCTCGAAGTGCAGAGAGTAATGCAGGTTGTTCATAGCGTAATCGCATCATCCAGCTGGCATTAGCAATCTCGAGTACTAAAACACCCTGTCGATAATTACCGACACGACACCATGGTTGCATGGGCGCCGGTAACAGACCTTTGACTGCGCGGTTGAGTTTTAATAACGCCGCAGCACGCTGTTGAACAATACGCAGCGGGCTTTGCTCTGTGGAAGAAGCGTCATCGAACAGGATATCTAATAATTGTGGGCGACTATCGCGCATGACGGGCTCCGGCGGATTGTAAACTTGTGATTGGCATTCTAAATCGTTGGCGACAATTTGGCAGAAGGTATTTTTGGCCGCATCTCCTTTTGGGGATGGTCGCGGCTAGCCTTGGCGTGTCAACGAACCTGTCGCAAACGGAACTGCCTGCTGTTCCCAATACGTCCTCAAGTCTAAACCGTCTTAACATCAGTAGTACAGGGCTGAGTAATCTTGCATTGCTCCAGGCGAACCGCCGCCCGTCTTTTGGTGTGGATTACTGGCAGCAACATGCGTTGCGCACAGTTATCCGTCATCTCTCTTTTGCTCTGGCTCCGCAGGTGGTTTATACCGTTGCCGCGCCGGAAGTGGTCGCTGAAGAAGCCGGACCATTACACGTTCAGCAACTGGCCCTGCTGGTCACTCTGAATGCTTTACTGACCCATGAATCCAAGCCACCGGTTATCATCCGTCAGACGCAACAACCTTTCCTTACCTTCTCTTTACCGCACCAGACCGGCCTGTGGTTAGCACAGGTACAAGGCATTCGTGCTGGGCCAACCTTCCTGATTTAACAGACTGTAATTTCAAACTCTATCTATAAATCAATAAATTAGTGGCCATTTTTAGATGGCCTCCAAGAGATATTAAGCATAATGTTAATCAAATTATTGACCAAAGTTTTTGGTAGCCGTAACGATCGTACACTGCGTCGCATGCGTAAAGTTGTTGATCTGATCAACCGCATGGAACCTGAAATTCAAAAGTTGACCGACGAGCAACTGCAGGCGAAAACCAATGAGTTCCGTGAGCGTCTGGCAAAAGGTGAAGTGCTGGAAAACCTGATCCCGGAAGCTTTTGCTGTGGTGCGTGAATCCAGTAAACGTGTGTTCGGGATGCGTCACTTTGACGTGCAGTTACTCGGCGGTATGGTTCTGAACGAGCGTTGCATCGCGGAAATGCGTACCGGTGAAGGTAAAACGCTGACTGCAACGCTGCCAGCTTACCTGAACGCACTGAGCGGAAAGGGCGTTCACGTCGTGACCGTCAATGACTATTTAGCCCAGCGTGACGCCGAAAATAACCGTCCGTTGTTTGAATTCCTCGGTCTGAGCATCGGCATCAACTTGCCGGGTATGCCTTCACCGGCTAAGCGTGCTGCTTACGCTGCTGACATCACTTACGGTACAAACAACGAATACGGCTTTGACTACCTGCGCGACAACATGGCATTCAGCCCGGAAGAACGTGTACAGCGTAAACTGCACTACGCGCTGGTGGATGAGGTTGACTCCATCCTGATCGATGAAGCACGTACTCCGCTGATCATCTCTGGTCCTGCTGAAGATAGCTCAGAAATGTACACCCGCGTGGACAAACTGATCCCTAAACTGATCCGTCAGGAAAAAGAGGATTCCGACACCTTCCAGGGTGAAGGCCACTTCTCTGTGGATGAGAAAGCGCGTCAGGTTCACCTGACCGAACGTGGTTTGGTGCTGATCGAAGAAATGCTGGTAGAAGCAGGCATCATGGAAGAAGGTGAATCTCTGTATTCCCCGACTAACATTATGCTGATGCACCACGTGACTGCGGCACTGCGCGCACACGTGCTGTTCACCCGCGATGTCGATTACATCGTGAAAGACGGTGAAGTCATTATCGTCGATGAACACACCGGCCGTACCATGCAAGGTCGTCGCTGGTCCGACGGTCTGCATCAGGCAGTAGAAGCTAAAGAAGGCGTTGAGATTCAGAACGAAAACCAGACGCTGGCTTCTATCACCTTCCAGAACTACTTCCGTCTGTACGAAAAACTGGCCGGTATGACCGGTACTGCGGATACCGAAGCATTCGAATTCAGCTCTATCTACAAACTGGATACCATTGTTGTGCCAACTAACCGCCCTATGGTGCGTAAAGACATGGCCGACCTGGTGTACATGACTGAGATGGAAAAAATTGGCGCGATTATCGAAGATATCCGTCAGTGTACCGCTAAGGGCCAGCCGGTTCTGGTCGGTACCATTTCGATTGAAAAGTCAGAAGTGGTTTCTAACGAGCTGACGAAAGCGGGCATCGCTCACAGCGTTCTGAACGCCAAATTCCACGCCAAAGAAGCAGACATCGTTGCTCAGGCGGGTCAACCAAGCGCAGTAACCATCGCTACCAACATGGCGGGTCGTGGTACCGATATCGTGCTGGGCGGCAGCTGGCAGGTTGAAGTTGAAAACCTGGGCGAAGAAGTGACCGACGAGAAAATTGCTGAAATTAAAGCCGCATGGCAGATTCGCCATGACGCGGTTCTGGCTTCTGGTGGTTTGCACATCATTGGTACCGAGCGTCATGAATCACGTCGTATCGATAACCAGTTGCGCGGTCGTGCGGGTCGTCAGGGTGATGCCGGTTCATCACGCTTCTACCTGTCTATGGAAGATGCCCTGATGCGTATCTTCGCGTCTGACCGTGTATCAAGCATGATGCGTAAACTGGGTATGAAACCAGGCGAAGCGATTGAGCACCCATGGGTGACCAAAGCGATTGCCAACGCTCAGCGTAAAGTGGAAAGCCGTAACTTCGATATTCGTAAGCAATTGCTGGAATACGATGATGTGGCGAGCGATCAGCGTCGTGCGATCTACAGCCAGCGTAACGAACTGCTGGACGTGTCTGATGTGAGCGAAACCATTGCCAGCATCCGTGAAGATGTGTTCAAAGCGACTATCGACAGCTACATTCCACCACAGTCTCTGGAAGAAATGTGGGATGTGAAAGGTCTGGAAGAGCGCCTGAAAAACGATTTCGAGCTCGAAATGCCGATTTCTGAGTGGCTGGATAAAGAGCCGGAACTGCATGAAGAAACCCTTCGCGAACGTATCATGGAACTCGCGAAAGAGTCTTACGCCCGTAAAGAAGAAGTGGTTGGCGCTGAAATGATGCGTAACTTCGAGAAAGGCGTAATGTTGCAGACCCTCGATTCCCTCTGGAAAGAGCATCTGGCAGCGATGGATTATCTGCGTCAGGGCATCCATTTACGCGGTTACGCGCAAAAGGATCCTAAGCAGGAATACAAACGTGAGTCCTTCGCGATGTTTGCTGCGATGCTGGAATCCCTGAAATATGAAGTGGTCAGCGTGCTGAGCAAAGTTCAGGTGCGTATGCCTGAAGAAATTGAAGCGATGGAAATCCAGCGCCGTGAAGAAGCGGAACATCTGGCCCGTCAGCAGCAGCTGAGTCATCAGGATCAGCAGGAAATCGAAGTGGCGGAAGCCGCACGTCTGGCTGCCTCCGGTGAACGCAAAGTGGGACGTAACGATCTGTGCCCATGCGGTTCCGGTAAAAAATACAAACAATGCCATGGCCGCCTGCAAAAGTAACATCTCAGGCTAAGTCATCGTGTTAATCTTAAAGGCGGCTAATCACCGCCTTTAATTTTGTCTAAAAGTTCGTACAGGACAGTCTTTGCAGTCAGCGAATAGGTGGATACTGTGACGTTTAAACAACTGAATATCTCAGTCGGCATTATTCGTAATGCTCAGAAAGAAATCTTTATTACTCAGCGCGATGTGTCATCGCATATGGCAGGTTTCTGGGAGTTTCCCGGCGGGAAAATTGAAGCAGGTGAAACGCCGGATCAGGCAGTGATCCGCGAATTGCAGGAAGAAGTTGGAATCGATGCGCAATCACCGGTACTGCTGAAAACGCTGGAGCATCGTTTCCCCGACCGCATCATCACGTTGCATTTCTTCTTGGTGGAAGAGTGGCAAGGTGAACCCTATGGCAAAGAAGGGCAGCCTAAACGCTGGGTTGCACAGTCTGATTTGAAAGAGGAAGAGTTTCCTCCGGCTAACGAAGCCATCGTAACGGCCCTTAAAAACAATAAGTACTGATGACGCACTTGTTGTGGATGACATGATCAAAAAAGGGGCCAAAGCCCCTTTTTGCGTACTCATGATCTGACTTAAATCTCTTCTTCACTCCAGTCGTCCAGGTCATTCACATCCCCTTTACTCGGGATGCGTTTCTCTTCATCGGCCCATTCACCGAGATCAATCAACTGGCAACGCTTGGAACAAAAAGGGCGGAAAGGGCTCTGTTCGCCCCAAACCACCGTTTTGCCACACGTCGGGCAATTTACTTCAATAATTTCAGGATCCATGTGCAACTCCTAGCAGCAGGCAAGTTCGAAATTCAGTCGCGCGGGAACCACGCCATGTTCGCTGTCCAGGGGTAAAAAGCGAATGGCATAACGGGTTTTATGCCCGGATACTTGCGGATAAAGTTGGTTTTCCATCGAGAGGCGCAATCGTAACAGATCTGCGCCTTCTGCGTTGTCCTGGAAAAAACCATTCAGGCTGATCTGATTACGAAACGCGCCAGACTGGCGGATCAGCCCCAAAACCATAGTGAGTGAGTTATTCAGCGGGGCGAGCGTTTCGAGCCAGTTTTTAACTTCGCTGTCACGCTGGGACTGAGCCAGATGCAGCCATATGTGCAGCGTCGGGAGATCAAAACTACAGCAGCCACCTGGAATACTCAGACGCTGGCGGACCAGAGCAATCAGGCGATCTTCCTTCAGCGCCTGTCCGATACGTGGGGCTTTCATCAGCACGGAGGCGCACTGTTTGAGCTCGCTACGCAGGCCGTCAACTCTTGAAAGATCCACGCCCGGAACGTCTTTCCACTGGGATAATTTTTGTTGCTGGCGTTCCAGTTCTTTCAGTAAATCAGTACGGACTTCTCCGCGCTCCAGTACGTCGAGCAAATCAGATGCGGTACGGAAAAATAACAGGGCAGAAGCAATGGAAGTGATTTGTGCATTAGAGTGCATCTGTTGCAACAAAAACTCGATACGCAGCCAGGTGCGCATTTTCTCATTCAGGGGATGTTCAAAAAGAACGGTTGCAGCTACATCAGTCATGCTTGGCAATATCCTGTCTGTTTACTGATGCCGCAAATTCCAGATAGCGGCAATGTAATAGGGCAACACGCGGTTCAATGGATTTCGGGTCACCGCTGTTATCAATGATGTCATCCGCACAGGCCAGCCGCTTTTCACGACTTACCTGCGCAGCAATAATATTTTCTGCCTGCTGACGACTAATTCTGTCGCGAAGTAGGGTGCGTGAAAGCTGAATCTGAGGCTCAACATCCACTACCAGTACGCGATTTGCCCGCGTCTGTAATCCATTTTCAATCAGCAATGGCACTACCCAGAGCACATAGGGCGTATCGGCCTGTGCAAAAAGCTGCTGTGTTCTGGCATGAATGATGGGGTGCAGTAACTGGTTAACCCATTCTTTATCAGGCGGATAACTGAATATCTTTTCCCGCAGAGCCGGGCGGTTCAGTGAGCCATCGGCAAGAATAATTTCGTTACCAAATCGCTGATGGAGCTGATCCAGCGCAGGTTCTCCCGGCGCTACTACCTGACGGGCGATAATATCGGCATCGACAATGTTTACACCGTGGCGGGCGAAACTTTCGGCAACTGTACTTTTGCCACTCCCGATACCTCCGGTCAATGCAACGATATAGCTCATGCGGATGCTCTGATAAAATTAGACAGGTAAATGATAAAGAGATTGTGATTAAGTGCAAGCCGTCGTCGTCCCGCTTTTCATGCGAAAACTATTCAGCAGCACAATCAAAAGTCTGTGATGTGAGTTGCAAAAGCCATCTTGCCGTTGGCATTTTCCTGTGTATGATAAAACCACTGGAAAGGGTGTCTAAAAATTTGCTGTACACCCTAGCGACCCGTCGCCAAACCAGGACAAACCCGTCATGCGTATTGAAGAAGATTTGAAGTTAGGTTTTAAAGACGTACTTATCCGCCCTAAACGCTCCACTCTCAAAAGTCGTTCCGAAGTCGAACTGGAACGCACATTCACATTCAAACACTCTGGTATCAGCTGGTCTGGCACACCGATCATTGCCGCGAACATGGACACCGTCGGAACATTCCGTATGGCGACCGTTCTGGCTTCTTTCGGTCTTTTGACCGCGGTACATAAGCATTACACCGTAGAACAGTGGCAGGCATTTATCACGTCTTCGGATGAATCCGTCCTGCGCAATGTGATGGTCTCGACCGGAACATCAGAAGCGGATTTCGTTAAAACTCTGCAAATTCTGGCTCTTTCCCCGCTTTTGAAATTTGTTTGTCTGGATGTAGCGAACGGGTACTCCGAGCATTTTGTCGGTTTCCTGCAACGTGTTCGTGAAGCCTGTCCGGATAAAGTGATCTGTGCCGGTAATGTGGTCACCGGCGAAATGGTTGAAGAGCTGATTCTTTCAGGTGCAGATATCGTTAAAGTCGGTATCGGTCCAGGGTCTGTCTGTACCACTCGCGTGAAAACCGGTGTGGGTTATCCGCAGCTTTCTGCTGTAATTGAATGTGCAGATGCGGCGCACGGTCTGGGCGGACAGATTGTCAGTGATGGCGGCTGTGCGGTTCCTGGCGATGTAGCGAAAGCCTTCGGCGGCGGTGCTGATTTCGTCATGCTTGGCGGTATGCTGGCTGCGCATGACGAATGTGAAGGTACAGTCGTTGAAGAAAATGGCGAAAAATTCATGCTTTTCTATGGCATGAGTTCAGAATCTGCGATGAAACGTCACGTCGGTGGTGTTGCAGAATACCGTGCGGCAGAAGGTAAAACGGTGAAATTACCTCTGCGTGGTCCGGTTGAAAACACTGTGCGCGATGTCCTCGGTGGCCTGCGTTCTGCCTGTACTTATGTGGGTGCTGAGCGTCTTAAAGAACTGACAAAACGCACGACCTTTATCCGCGTCGCGGAACAGGAAAACCGGTTGTTCGGCAGCAAATAAGCCGGCAATGGCTGATGCGGCGAGACTCGTTTTCGCCGCTTTCTGCTCCTTCTGCTTTATCCTCTTCCTATCCCATCACTGACCCCAGCTGGAATATCGGCAGATACATTGCAATCACCAACCCGCCTACAATGACGCCCATTACCGCCATCAGTACCGGCTCAATGGTTTGCGATAATGTATCCGCCAGTGAATTCGCTTTATGATTATGCAGTTGCGCGAGCTTTTGCAGTAACTCATCGAGAGAACCTGACTCCTCACCGATTTTAATTAGCTGATGGCATAAGGTCGGAAACAGTGGTGACTGAACAAAAGCTTTGTGTAACGGAACCCCTTGTATGATCTGCTCACGTATCTGGCTCAGCGCGGCCTGAAAATGCAAATTGGATACAGACGCAGAAGCCGCCGCCAGCCCCGCAATTAACGTCATTCCGGCCTGTTGTGTCATGGCCAGTGTCTGAAAAATCTGTCCGAGGCTGCTGTCGGTGACCAGCCGTGAAGTCAGGGGCAACCGCAGCAGAAGCATCTGTTCACGGCGTTTCCAGCGTACGTGCGGATGCATTTTTTGCAGATACCCAAAACAGCAAAACAATAATCCTCCTGCTATCCACGGGCCTGCTGTGATTAATGCTTCTGATGTGTTGATTAACATCTGAGTAAACCACGGTAACTTAGCATCAAAGGATGCATAGATTTTCGCAAACTCAGGCAACACCAGGGTCAGCATCAGCAGGGTAACAATCGTGGCGATTGCACTGACAATCAGCGGATAACGCAGGGCCTTTTTCACCTTATTTCTTAACTCCGCCTGTTGTTCCTGCTGACTCGCCAGTTGCAGGCAGCATTTGTCGAGTTGTCCCGTCAGTTCTCCAATCGAAATAATTTGCCGGTAAATATCAGGGAACGTGTCGGGATAATGCCCCAGCATCTCTGAAAGAGGCTTTCCTTCACGAACTCCTTTGGCGATATTTAACAGCACGCAGTTCCATGCCGGTTTCGTATGCTCATTGCCCAGCAGCGTCAGACTATTCATCAGGGGTAATCCGGCCTGCAGAAGTGTCGCCAGCTGTCTGACAAAGGCGACGCGATCCTGATTTTTCCAACAATTTCCTCTCAGGCGTTGCCTCATCCTGATACTGACCGGCTGTAAGCCAGCAGCAAAAAGCTGCTGGTTGATGATGTCTTTATTTATCTCAATGCTGTTGCCTTGCTGAATGCCTCCCTGGGTATCAACTGCCTGCCATTGATAAAGCCTCCATTTTTTAGAAATAGCCCCGATTTCGCTCATAAGCCAGTGTCTTCGCCGGTGACTCTGTAAAGCTCCTCAAGCGAGGTAATACCTTGCTCGACCAGCAACATTCCCGCTTCCTGCAAGGTTTTCTGTCCCTGCTCACGGGCGATTTTACTCAGCTCAGTGACGCCCGCTCCGGCGACCAGTGCCTGCTGTAACCTGGGCGTGATATTGAGTATCTCGTAAATTCCCGTACGCCCGTAGTAGCCGGAAAAACATTGATGGCAACCCGCGGCCAGCCAAAGTGGCAACGTACCGCTGCGGCCATCCGGGCCTTTTTCGACCAGTGACATATGTGCTTTTCGGCAATGCGGGCAGAGCTTTCGAACCAGCCGCTGTGCAATGACCAGACGTAAACTGGCTGCAATATGAAAACTCTCGATCCCCATTTGCCTGAGACGGGTCAGGGTCTCGCAGGTGGAATTGGTATGCAGGGTGGAAAGCACCATATGCCCGGTCTGCGCCGCTTTTACGGCAATCTCAGCAGTTTCTTTATCCCGGATCTCACCGACCATAATCACATCAGGATCCTGACGTAATAATGCCCGCAGGACACCGGCAAAACTCAGATCTGTTTTGCTGTTGATCTGCGTCTGATTAATGCCGCTGACCGGGATCTCAATCGGGTCTTCGACGCTGCAGATATTGCGGGTAATGGCATTCAGATGTCGCAGACCCGTGTAGAGCGTCACTGTTTTTCCGCTACCCGTTGGCCCCGTGACCAGAATTAATCCCTGCGGATGTTTAAGTGCGGCCTTGAAATAATCGAGATCACGCGGCGTGAATCCCAGCTGTGACATCGACAGATCCTGCTGCGTCATATGGAGTATCCGCAGCACAATTTTTTCGCCGTGCAGCGTTGGCAGGGACGAGACCCGCATGGAATATCGCTGATTTTGTAACATCACCGAAAGCTGCCCGTCCTGCGGCAGTCTGCGTTCTGCCACGTTGAGCTGTCCCATGATTTTCAGACGTGCACAGATACCGGCGGCCATTGCAAATTCAGGGCCGGGGATTTCTTGTAGTACGCCATCAATCCGGACGCGAACCCGGAAACTGTGCTCAAAAGGTTCAAAGTGAATATCCGATGCGCGGCGGGTGATAGCGTGCCTGAGGATCTGATTAAGTACATTGATCACTGGCGCATCGCTTTGGGCATCCAGTTCATTCTCATCACGAGGTACAGAAGGGGTGAGCTCTTCCTGCGCGACAAGTTGTGGCGATCCTGAATGGCCTTTTTCCATCACCTGTTCCAGCCGCGCCTGTGGCCAGCGTTCAAGCTGGACTTTTAATCCGGTGGCGAAACGCAGCACGTTGCTCAGGGATTCCGTGTCCGCCTCACTTTCATGGCAGGCAACGCGAATTATCTGCGGGTCACGATGTAAAATGACGGCTTTATATCGCTGACACAGGGCTTCAAGCGATGCTTCGCTTTGCTGCCTTTCGCTGTGTACCCGCGAAACAGGAACCAGTGGAGTATCGGTCATTGTGTTGCTCCCTGACTGTCAAAGCGGAATACGCTTTCGCAGGCCTCAACCATCGACATGTTAGCGGCATTCGTACAACTGCGATTCCAGACAATCCCTCCGGCCACATTATCGACAACCGGCGTCATGACGACGCTGAGCCCTTCCAGCGCCTGTTGTCCGGTGAGCGAGATGACGCCTGTGCTGACTTGCACCTGGCTGACGTAACGGCTGCTGGCTGCTGCGGGTATTCCCTGAGTGCCTGCATCGCAACCCGTCAGAGTGCCGGAATCAATCACACACAATTCGACGCCGGTTTTATACGGCACCATGGTTTGCAGCATGTCGGTCATGGCGGCCTTCTGGATATAACTCTGGTAAGCGGGTATACCGATGGCACTGAGGATCGCAATAATCGCGATCACTACCATCAGTTCAATGAGGGTAAATCCTTGTTGCCGGTGCATGGCGTTCTCCGTTTTGTAAAACTGCGTGGGTAAAGCTCGTGCAGCAAACTAAACGCAGAAATAACCAGACTCCAGCCCCATTGTTGGCTTCTCCAGGATGTCTTCCAGGATAAATATGTATGTCAGTCAGGTTGGCAAAACTTTTGCGCGATGCGCCGCAACAATGAAGATGAAATGAAAAAGGGGATGGCAGTCAGACCGGGAGAATGAGAGGGTAATGCGGCAAGATGAAATAGACCGGAAGAAGTCGTGTTGCCCCTGAAAAGGAAGTCAGGGGCAACAGCGTTGCGATTAGCTAAAGCGCATGGAGAGATCCATGGCTCTGACATGTTTGGTGAGCGCGCCGACAGAAATGTAATCCACGCCGGTCTCTGCGAATTCACGCAGTGTTTTTTCCGTGACGTTACCGGAGACTTCCAGCAGTGCTTGGCCGGCAGTCAGCGCAACCGCTTCACGCATCATCGGCACGGTAAAGTTATCGAGCATGATAATGTCAGCTTTGGCATCCAGCGCCTGCTGAAGTTCATCAATGGATTCGACCTCCACTTCTACAGGAACGTTGGCATGGATCCACAACGCGCGCTCCACGGCCGCTTTGATTGAGCCACAGGCGATGATGTGGTTTTCTTTGATAAGAAATGCATCAGCCAGACCCAGACGGTGATTGCTTCCGCCACCGCAGAGCACGGCATATTTCAGCGCAGTACGCAGACCCGGCAAGGTTTTGCGGGTGTCCAGCAACTGAGTTTTGGTGCCCTGCAGAATTTTCACATAGTGATTCACTTCTGTTGCCACACCCGAGAGGGTTTGCACAAAATTCAGGGCGGTGCGTTCGCCGGTCAGCAACATCCGGGCAGAGCCGGAAAGTTCGCATAAGGTCTGGTTTTCAGACACTGTATCACCGTCTTTAACATGCCATTTAACGGTGATTTTATCCCCGGCCAGTTGCTTAAAGACTTCATCCAGCCAGCGTTGCCCGCAAAAAATACCAGGTTCACGGGTGATGATGGTGGCGGTCGCGTTTTTATCCTGTGGCAATAATTGTGCCGTTAAGTCATTGTTAGCATTAGCTTCTCCGCCGAGGTCTTCGCCCAGGGCTTGAGTGACAAGAGCAGGAATATCATTCTGGATACGTTCGAGTAACTGTGCGCGGCGACTTTCAGGGCTGTAGCTGCGGGTAGACATACAAATACTCCGAAATGGCGGATAAGAAGGACAAAAAAACATGCTACCCTGTTGCTGTGATAAGTACCACACAAGCACATCATTGAGGTCTTTGATGCACTTAGAACAAGGCTGGATAGCCGAAGCCCGGCGGGTTGTTTCTCCCCATTTTGATCTCCGTCCTGACGATGAAATCCCCTCGTTGCTGGTTATCCACAACATCAGTTTGCCGCCCGGGAAATTCGGTGGTCCCTATATTGATCAACTCTTTACCGGTACGCTGAATCCGCAGGACGATCCTTATTTTGAAGGTATCCACCAGTTGCGTGTGGCGGCACATTGCCTGATCCGCCGCGATGGCGAAATTGTTCAATATGTTCCTTTTGATAAACGCGCCTGGCATGCGGGTGTTTCTAACTGGCAGGGTCGCGAGCGCTGTAATGATTTCTCAATCGGTATCGAGCTGGAGGGCACGGATTTTGAGCCGTTTACTGACGCGCAATATCGCAGCCTGGCCGCTGTTACTGAGTTGTTAATTAAGCACTATCCCATTAATCTTGATGCCATTACCGGACACAGTGATATTGCTCCGGGGCGTAAGACCGATCCCGGCCCTGAATTTGACTGGGCATTTTATCGCAAGCTGATAGCCCTGCCGGTAGGGCAGAATAGCGCTTCTGACCAGTGAGTTAACGCGGTCTCTGGTGCGTGTTTAAGCATGTGATGTGTTGAGAGAGAGTGACAATCGATGACGTTATTTACTTTGCTGCTGGTGCTGGCTTGGGAACGGCTGTTCAAACTGGGTGAACACTGGCAGCTGGACCATCGGTTCGAAGTGATATTCCGCCGAGGGCGGCAGACTTCCTTAGTGAAAACTCTGGCTATCATGGTCATCTGGATGGCGGTGATCTGGGTCGTCCTGCGAGCGCTACAGGGGATATTCTTTGGCGTACCGACACTGATTTTATGGGTGATTTTGTGTCTGCTGTGCATTGGCGCGGGGATTAAACGTAAGCATTATCGCGCTTATCTTAAGTCAGCCCGTCAGGGGGATGCCGACGCTTGTAAGGAAATGGCCGAAGAGCTGGCGCTGATCCACGGTCTGCCAACGGATTGCACAGAAGAAGCCCGTTTGCGGGAACTGCAAAATGCGCTGCTATGGATTAACTACCGCTACTATCTCGGCCCTTTATTCTGGTTTGTGGTGTGTGGTTCCTGCGGACCGATAGCTTTAGGCGGATACGCGGCTTTACGCGGTTATCAGACCTGGCTGGCGCGCCACATGACGCCTTTGAAACGTGCTCAGTCCGGCGTTGATGCCCTGTTACATATTCTGGACTGGATCCCGGTTCGTCTGGCCGGTGTGGCTTATGCCTTGCTGGGACACGGCGAGAAGGCTTTGCCGGCCTGGTTTGCTTCGCTGGGTGATATTCACTCGTCGCAGTATCAGGTATTAACCCGTCTGGCACAGTTCTCGCTGGCGCGTGATCCGCACACCGATCCGGTACAAACGCCTCGTGCGGCCGTCGGTCTGGCGCGTAAAGTGACGATGATTATTCTGGTGGTTGTGGCGCTGTTGACGATTTACGGCACGCTGATTTAACGAGACTTTTGTTGCTGAGACCGCCAATTAAAAAAGCCCGGTACATTTACATGTCCGGGCTTTTTGCTTTTTATCCGCGCTGCTTTTGTAAGGTCAGCGGACGGTTATCGGCGGCGGGTTCACCGAAGTCAGGCAGGCCATTTTCATCCCAGCGAAAGGTTTTGATGCGCGTATGCCGGTTCGGGTCATACAGCGGATCGCCTTCAATTTCTGTGTAATTTCTGGCGTGGTATACCAGCACATCTTCGCCTTGTTCGTTGCGGATAAAGCTGTTGTGGCCGGGGCCGAACTGTTTGTTCTGCGCCTGGGTAGTGAACACCGGATGCGGAGATTTATGCCAGCTCGCCGGATCCATCAGGTTGCTGCTGAGATCTGCCCAAAGCAAGCCGATACAGTAATTTTCATCGGTGGCGCTGGCGGAATAAGTGATGAAAATCTTATCGCCATGCGTGATCACGGCCGGGCCTTCGTTAACCCAAAAACCGATGATTTCCCAGTCCAGCTCCGGCTTGCTGAGCATGACCGGCGGAGATTTCAGTGTCCACGGGTTTTCCATTTCAGCCAGATACAGATTCGAGTTTCCGCGAATTGCCGGATCTTTCTGCGCCCACAGATAATAGTTTTTGCCCTGATGCTCAAAGTGCGTGGCATCCAGCGAGAAGCTGTCGATCGGGGTCTGGATCCGGCCTTTCTCCTGCCATTTCCCCGTGAGCGGATCTGCTTCTTCGCACACCAGCGCATACATCCGGTGCTGGAATAATCCGTCCACAATCTCCTGCGATGGTGCAGCGGCGTAATAGATAACCCATTTCCCGTCGATAAAATGCAGTTCCGGCGCCCAGATCAGTGCGCTCATCGGGCCGGTTTCAGGTTTATGCCAGACGATGGTGGCTGGCGCATTGGCAAGTCCGCTCAGCGTTGGCGAGCGGCGGATCTCCAGCCGGTCGTATTCAGGAACCGACGCGATAAAGTAATAATTTCCGTCGCTGTGCAGCCAGATATGCGGGTCTGCCCGTTGCTCAATCAGCGGATTAGGGTAATTACTCATGTTTCAGCTCCTTGCTGTTCAGTGGGACGCTGGCGATATCCGCGCCCTGTGTATTTTTCGCATCGTGATATTCATTCAGTTCGCGGTAATTACGGCGGCGAATTTCGAGATCAGCCTGAATGGTACGCATGGTTTCGCGATCCACTTTCAGTAAACGCACCACACCGGCAGTAATCAGATATCCCACGCCCGGAATGATGGTGAACAGCAGCATAATTCCGTTGATTGCGTGATCACTTTGCTGCGCTGCTCCGGCGTTGTAGCCATAAGCTGACAACAGGAATCCGACCATTGCACCGGCTACCGCCAGTCCGCATTTAAGGAAGAACAGGTTGCCGGAGAAGCTGATGCCGGTCACGCGTTTACCGGTTTTCCATTCGCCGTAATCATCCACATCGGCCATCAGCGACCAGTGCAGCGGGGAAGGGAGCTGATGCATGATGTTCAGGATGAAGTACGCTACCAGGATCAGCGTTGTCGCATGCGGATCGAGGAAATAGAAGCCGCAAGAGAAAATGGTCAGGATAATGTTGGCCCAGAAGAACACTTTCAGTTTGCAGTATTTATCGGTCAGCGGTTTTGCCAGCGCGCTGCCGATCATCATGCCGACCACACCGAGGCTGATAAACATACTGGCAAATGACGTAGATTTTTCCATGACCCAGGTGACGTAATACATGGTGGCTGCCATACGGATAAAGCCCGGACATACGTTACAGAACGTCAGCAGCAGGATGCGCACCCACTGGTCATTTTTCCAGACATCTTTCAGATCAGATTTCAGGGCGTGTTTAGACGGCACCGCTGGCTGGATACGTTCTTTCACTGAGCTGAAGCAGAACAGGAACATAAACAGCGCAATGATCGCCATTACGCCCATCGACATCTGGTAGCCCTTGGCTTTGTCCGCGCCACCGAAAAAATCTGCCATTGGCAGCAGGGTGGAAGACAGGATAAGTGTTGCGATCCCCACCATAAAGAAGCGGTAAGACTGGCAGGCAACACGTTCGTGCGGATCGGCAGTAATGACGCCACCGAGCGAGCAATAAGGAATGTTAATGGCTGTGTAAGTCAGGGACATCAGGAAGTAAGTCACAAAAGCATAGATAACCTTGCTGTTGTAGCTCCATTCCGGCGTGGTGAACATCAGTACGCTGAACAGAACATACGGCACCGAAACCCATAACAAATACGGGCGGAACCGTCCCCAGCGGGTGCTCGTACGGTCGGCAATCGCGCCCATAATCGGGTCGGTGACGGCGTCGATAACGCGCACGGAGAGCAGCAATACACCAACCAGCGCCGGGGCTAAACCGAAAACGTCCGTATAAAAATAATTAAGAAACAGCATGATGGCGCCGCCAATCATATTGCAGCCTGCATCCCCCATGCCGTACGCCACTTTCTCTTTGAACGACAGCGCGCCTTCCTTCATGGATGTTCTCTCCGCATAGATGTCAAAAGGACAGTTGTTAAAAAACTGTTTGATAGCTCAGAGTATTGGCTCAGGAAGGGAATAAGAGTCAGGAGGTAAGAGTCATGAAGATGGACGATTTGGTCATCTCAGAAAAAGTGTGACCTGTATAACAGGACGCCCCGGCAAGTGACTTAACCGGGGCGTCTGAGGATTTTAAATTATTACTCTTGCTTAAGCGTTAACGGATTTCCCGCTTTGCTGATTCTTGATCCAGTAACCAATGCCCAGAACTACCAGCCAGACAGGGATCAGCCATACGGAGATCGCCATGCCCGGAGTGATCGCCATGATCACCAGAATTGCCGCCATAAATAGCAGGCAGATGTAGTTACCCACCGGATACAGCAGCGCTTTAAACTTAGGTTCCACGCCTTCACGACGCTTCGCCTGACGGAATTTAATGTGTGCCAGGCTGATCATCGCCCAGTTGATCACCAGTGCAGAAACCACCAGCGCCATCAGCAGACCAAACGCTTCGGCTGGCATCAGGTAGTTAATCAGAACACATAGGGCAGTAGTGGCCGCAGAGACAAGGATAGACGTCACCGGCACGCCGCGTTTGTCCACTTTCATCAGGGATTTCGGTGCGTTGCCTTGCTGCGCCAGACCAAACAACATGCGGCTGTTGCAGTAAACACAGCTGTTGTAGACCGACAGCGCGGCAGTCAGGATCACCACGTTCAGTGCGTTGGCAACCAGTGCATCACCCAGTTCATGGAAGATAAGGACGAACGGGCTGGTGTCCGGCCCGACGCGGGTCCACGGCATCAGGGAAAGCAGCACGGCCAGTGAGCCCACATAGAAAATCAGGATGCGGTAGATAACCTGGTTGGTCGCTTTAGGAATGCTGACTTCAGGATTATCGGCTTCTGCCGCTGTAATCCCCACCAGCTCCAGGCCACCGAACGAGAACATAATGATGGCCATCATCATCACCAGCCCGGTCATACCATGCGGCAGGAATCCGCCTTGCTCCCACAGGTTACGTACTGTCGCCTGCGGACCGGCTGTGTCGCTGAACAGCAACCAGCCGCCGAACAGGATCATCGCCACAACCGCAACCACTTTGATGATCGCAAACCAGAATTCCATCTCACCGAAGACTTTAACGTTAGTCAGGTTGATGGCGTTGATCAGCACGAAGAAGGCCGCCGCAGAAACCCAGGTAGGAATTTCCGGCCACCAGAATTGAATGTATTTACCGACTGCGGTCAGTTCTGCCATCGCCACCAGCACGTACAGAACCCAGTAGTTCCAGCCAGAAGCAAAGCCTGCGAACCCACCCCAGTATTTGTAAGCAAAGTGGCTGAATGAGCCCGCAACCGGCTCCTCAACAACCATTTCACCTAACTGGCGCATGATTAAAAAGGCAATAAAACCTGCAATTGCGTAGCCAAGAATAATCCCCGGCCCCGCAGACTGAATGACGGAAGCGCTGCCCAGAAACAGCCCTGTACCGACGGCCCCACCTAGTGCAATCAGCTGAATATGGCGGTTTTTGAGACCACGCTTCAGCTCATCGCCTTGTTGTTGTTCAACCATTTACCTGTCCTCTGTCATTGGGGCAAAACCCATAACATTCTGTGTGTTAGAGAGAATGTAAGGCGATAATTACACTTTTTGTATCTAATTATTTACGGCTGGATTGTACCTAAAAAGCAGGATCATCTACCGTTCGCGCAAGAATAATGTTATGCGCAAAAGTTTGCACGGGGTTTATGCATCATCTGCATAACAAATAGCCAAATTGACTGTAAATTTGTTCAGGATCTAAAAAATGTGATCCGTGACTGGGTAAAAACCATAAATGATAAAAATTTGTTAAATTGTGCGGGGTCGACGCATTTACTGGGTAGCCATATGGACACAAGGTGAATACTTTGTTACTTTACGGCCACGTTTTTTAAATTGGTATTACCAATTGACTCCGGCAACTTACAGAGTCGCTACTCGCAGAGAACAGCACATATATGGCTTACAGCAAAATCCGACAGCCTAAGTTATCCGATGTGATCGAGCAGCAACTTGAGTTCCTGATCCTCGAAGGCACTTTGAGGCCCGGGGAAAAGCTTCCGCCAGAGCGCGAGCTGGCCAAACAGTTTGATGTATCGCGACCTTCTCTCAGAGAGGCAATCCAAAGCCTGGAAGGGAAGGGGCTACTCCTGCGCCGTCAGGGTGGTGGCACTTTCGTACAAAGTAACTTGTGGCAAAGCGTGAGTGACCCGCTGGCTGAGTTACTGGCCGACCATCCTGAATCACAATTCGATCTCCTTGAAACACGTCATGCCCTTGAAGGGATCGCTGCCTATTACGCGGCGCTTCGTGGCACAGAGGAAGATTTGCAGCGCATTCGCGATTGTCACGTGGTCATACAGACCGCACAAGACAGCGGGGACCTGGACGCAGAAGCCGACGCGGTAATGCAGTATCAGGTTGCTGTAACAGAAGCAGCGCATAATGTGGTGCTGCTGCATCTGGTTCGCTGTATGGGACCGATGCTCGAGAAAAATGTTCGACAGAACTTTGAATTGCTTTACTCCCGCCGCGAAATGCTGGCGATGGTAAGCAACCACCGCGCCAGTATTTTCGAGGCGATTGTTGCACGGGAACCAGAAAAAGCGCGTGCCGCATCTCACCGTCACCTGGCGTTCATTGAAGAAGTTTTGCTGGATCTCAGCAGGGAACACACCCGGCGGGATCGGTCTTTACGACGGCTCCAGCAACGAAAAGATGAAAGTTAGCCCACGAGGTTAATTTTTAGAGTCTTCATTTGAGGGCTCACGGCAACTACATGACGGGCCTGTCTTCGTGCGCTTTCTCATCACGAAGACCGTTTTAAAAGAGCGCAGGAAGACAGGCTCCAGATAAACCAACGTATTAGATACAGATAAGGAAAAGCACCATGTCAGAACGTGTAAATAATGACGTGGATCCGATCGAAACTCGCGACTGGCTACAAGCGATCGAATCGGTCATCCGTGAAGAAGGTGTTGAGCGTGCACAGTTCCTGATCGACCAGGTTCTCAGTGAAGCGCGTAAGGGCGGCGTGAGCGTCGCTGCTGGTGCAGCCAGCCGTAACTACGTCAATACCATCGCTGTTGAAGACGAACCTGAATACCCGGGTAACCTGGAGCTGGAACGTAACATTCGTACCGCTATCCGCTGGAACGCCATCATGACCGTTCTGCGTGCGTCCAAGAAAGACCTGGAACTCGGCGGCCACATGGCGTCCTTCCAGTCTTCTGCGACCGTGTACGAAGTGTGCTTCAACCACTTCTTCCGTGCGCGCAACGAGAAAGACGGCGGCGATCTGGTGTACTTCCAGGGCCACATCTCTCCGGGCGTGTATGCGCGTGCTTTCCTTGAAGGCCGCCTGACTGAAGACCAGATGAACAATTTCCGTCAGGAAGTTCACGGTAAAGGTCTGTCGTCTTATCCGCACCCTAAACTGATGCCTGAATTCTGGCAGTTCCCGACCGTATCCATGGGGCTGGGCCCGATCGGTGCAATCTACCAGGCTAAGTTCCTGAAATATCTGGAACACCGTGGTCTGAAAGACACTTCCGCACAGCGCGTTTACGCATTCCTGGGCGACGGTGAAATGGACGAACCAGAATCCAAAGGTGCGATCACCATCGCGACCCGTGAGAAACTGGACAACCTGTGCTTCATCATCAACTGTAACCTGCAGCGTCTTGATGGCCCTGTCACCGGTAACGGCAAAATCATCAACGAACTGGACGGCATCTTTGCAGGCGCTGGCTGGAACGTGATCAAAGTCATCTGGGGCAACCGTTGGGATGAACTGCTGCGTAAAGACACCAGCGGTAAACTGATCCAGCTGATGAACGAAACCGTGGATGGCGACTACCAGACCTTCAAGTCCCGTGACGGCAAATACGTTCGTGAGCACTTCTTCGGCAAATATCCTGAAACCGCTGCGCTGGTCAAAGATATGACCGACGACGAAATCTGGGCGCTGAACCGTGGTGGTCATGATCCGAAGAAAGTCTTCGCTGCACTGAACAAAGCACAGAACACCAAAGGCCAGCCGACCGTTATCCTTGCGCATACCATTAAAGGTTATGGCATGGGCGACGCTGCCGAAGGTAAAAACATTGCTCACCAGGTGAAGAAAATGAACATGGATGGCGTTCGCTACATCCGTGATCGCTTCAGCGTGCCAGTTACCGATGAAAATCTGGAAAAACTGCCGTACATCACTCTGGAAAAAGACTCTGCAGAATACAAATACCTGCATGAGCGTCGTGCTGCGCTGAAAGGCTACCTGCCGACTCGTCTGCCAAACTTCACTCAGAAGCTGGAAATGCCGAAACTGGAAGACTTCTCACAACTGCTGGAAGAGCAGAAGAAAGAGATCTCTACCACTATCGCTTTCGTCCGTGCCCTGAACGTGATGCTGAAAAACGACTCCATTAAAGACCGTCTGGTCCCGATCATCGCCGACGAAGCGCGTACATTCGGTATGGAAGGTCTGTTCCGTCAGATTGGTATTTACAGCCCGAACGGCCAGCAGTACACCCCGCAGGACCGTGAGCAGGTTGCTTACTATAAAGAAGACGAGAAAGGTCAGATCCTGCAGGAAGGTATCAACGAACTGGGTGCCGCGTCTTCATGGCTGGCCGCAGCGACGTCTTACAGCACCAACGATCTGCCAATGATCCCGTTCTACATCTACTACTCCATGTTCGGTTTCCAGCGTATCGGCGACCTGTGCTGGGCAGCGGGTGACCAGCAGGCGCGTGGCTTCCTGATCGGCGGTACTTCAGGTCGTACTACCCTGAACGGTGAAGGTCTGCAGCACGAAGATGGTCACAGCCATATTCAGTCTCTGACTATCCCTAACTGTATTTCTTACGATCCGTCTTACGCTTACGAAGTTGCTGTCATCATGCATGACGGTCTGGTGCGTATGTACGGTGAAGCGCAGGAAAACATTTATTACTACATCACCACGCTGAACGAAAACTACCACATGCCAGCCATGCCGGAAGGCGCGGAAGAAGGCATCCGTAAGGGTATCTACAAGCTGGATACGCTGGAAGGCAGCAAAGGTAAAGTGCAGCTTCTGGGCTCCGGTTCTATTCTGCGTCACGTACGTGAAGCGGCTGAGATCCTGTCCAAAGACTACGGTGTGGGTTCTGACGTTTATAGCGTTACTTCCTTCACTGAACTGGCCCGTGACGGTCAGGACTGTGAGCGCTGGAACATGCTGCACCCGACTGAAACCCCACGCGTTCCGTACATCGCCCAGGTGATGAGCGACGCGCCAGCGGTTGCGTCCACCGACTATATGAAACTGTTTGCTGAACAGGTTCGTACTTACGTTCCGGCCAGCGATTATCGCGTACTGGGTACTGACGGCTTTGGTCGTTCAGACAGCCGCGAAAACCTGCGTCACCACTTCGAAGTGGATGCGTCCTACGTTGTGGTTGCTGCGCTGGGTGAATTGGCTAAACGCGGTGAAATCGAAACGTCTGTAGTGGCTGAAGCCATTAAGAAATTCGATATCAACCCAGAAAAAGTTAACCCGCGTCTGGCATAAGAGGTAAAGACAGATGGCTATTGAAATTAACGTACCGGACATCGGTGCAGATGCAGTGGAAGTCACCGAAATTATGGTGAAGGTGGGCGATAAGGTTGAAGTTGAACAATCGCTGATCACCGTTGAAGGCGATAAAGCTTCTATGGAAGTGCCTTCTCCACAAGCTGGCGTGGTCAAGGAAATTAAAGTTGCGGTCGGCGATACCGTCGAAACCGGCAAACTGATCATGATCTTTGAAGCCGCTGACGGTGCTGCTGATGCAGCACCTGCGAAACAGGAAGCCAAAGCAGAAGCTAATGTTCAAGAGAGCGCTGCTGCTGCCCCTGCTTCCAGCGAAAGCAAAGAAGTGAACGTGCCTGATATCGGTGGCGACGAAGTTGAAGTCACTGAAATCATGGTTAAAGTAGGCGACACCGTGACAGCTGAACAATCGCTGATCACCGTAGAAGGCGACAAAGCCTCTATGGAAGTCCCTGCGCCGTTCGCGGGTAAAGTTAAAGAAATCAAAATCGCTGCGGGCGACAAAGTCAGCACCGGTTCTCTGATCATGGTCTTCGAAGTGGCTGGTTCTGGTGCAGCCGCACCTGCCGCTGCTGCAGAAACCCAATCAGATGCGGCACCTGCGGCTCCGGCTCAGTCCGGCAGCAAAGAAGTGAACGTACCTGATATCGGTGGCGACGAAGTTGAAGTCACTGAAATCATGGTTAAAGTTGGCGACAAAATCAGTGCAGAACAGTCACTGATCACCGTAGAAGGCGACAAAGCCTCAATGGAAGTCCCGGCGCCATTCGCGGGTACTGTGAAAGAAATCAAAATCGCTGCGGGCGACAAAGTCAGCACCGGCTCTCTGATCATGGTCTTCGAAGTAGAAGGCGCTGCGCCTGCTGCTCCGGCTGCTAAGAAAGAAGAAGCGGTTGCTCCTGCGAAACAGGAACAGAAAGCGGCGGCTCCGGCTGCTAAAGCTGAAAGCAAAGGCGAATTCACTGAGAACGACGCTTACGTTCACGCCACGCCGGTTATCCGTCGTCTGGCCCGTGAGTTCGGCGTTAACCTGGCGAAAGTGAAAGGGACTGGCCGTAAAGGTCGTATCCTGCGCGAAGACGTTCAGACTTACGTGAAAGACGCGGTCAAACGTGCTGAAGCCGCGCCGGCAGCAGCAACGGGTGGCGGTCTGCCAGGCATGCTGCCTTGGCCGAAAGTGGACTTCAGCAAGTTCGGTGAGATTGAAGAAGTCGAACTGGGCCGTATCCAGAAAATCTCTGGTGCGAACCTGAGCCGTAACTGGGTGATGATCCCGCACGTTACGCACTTCGACAAAACCGATATCACTGAGCTGGAAGCGTTCCGTAAACAGCAGAACGATGAAGCCGCTAAACGCAAACTGGACGTGAAATTCACCCCGGTGGTCTTCATCATGAAAGCCGTTGCCGCTGCCCTTGAGCAGATGCCACGCTTCAACAGTTCCCTGTCCGAAGATGGTCAGAAACTGACGCTGAAAAAATACATCAACATCGGTGTGGCGGTCGATACGCCAAACGGTCTGGTTGTTCCGGTCTTCAAAGACGTGAACAAGAAAGGCATCGCCGAGTTGTCCCGTGAGCTGATGGCTATCTCCAAGAAAGCCCGTGACGGTAAGCTGACTGCTGGCGAAATGCAGGGCGGTTGCTTCACTATCTCCAGCCTCGGTGGTATCGGGACGACCCACTTCGCGCCAATCGTCAACGCGCCGGAAGTGGCTATCCTCGGTGTTTCCAAGTCTGCTATCGAGCCAGTCTGGAACGGTAAAGAGTTCACACCGCGTCTGATGATGCCAATGTCGCTCTCCTTCGACCACCGTGTTATTGACGGTGCCGATGGTGCGCGCTTCATCACCATCATCAACAACGTGTTGTCTGACATTCGCCGTCTGGTGATGTAAGTGAAAAGCCGGCCAATCGGCCGGCTTTTTTCTGATAATCTCTTCATGCTGTTTGGGATTTCGGGCGCTAAGCACAAATCGTATGCCGTTTGTTGTTTCAAATTTGTTAACAATTTTGTAAACTGCGGGCGGATAGAACGACCCGGTGGATGATGGGCGTTGCGACATAAAAATGACGTCAGACCCGCCGGACATAAATTAAGAGGTCATGATGAGTACTGAAATTAAAACTCAGGTCGTGGTACTTGGGGCTGGCCCTGCGGGCTATTCTGCTGCTTTCCGTTGCGCTGATTTAGGTCTTGAAACCGTACTGGTTGAGCGTTATTCCACTCTCGGTGGCGTGTGCCTGAACGTTGGCTGTATCCCTTCTAAAGCTCTGCTGCACGTCGCGAAAGTGATCTCTGAAGCAAAAGCACTGGCAGAACACGGTATTGTTTTCGGTGAGCCGAAAACTGACATCGACAAAGTGCGTGTCTGGAAAGAAAAAGTCATCAACCAGCTGACCGGTGGTCTGGCAGGTATGGCGAAAGGCCGTAAAGTCAAAGTCGTGAACGGCTTGGGCAAATTTACTGGCGCAAATACTCTGGTTGTTGAAGGCGAAAACGGTCCTACGACTATCACTTTCGACAATGCCATCATTGCGGCGGGTTCCCGTCCAATCAAACTGCCATTCATTCCACATGATGACCCGCGTGTCTGGGATTCTACCGATGCACTGGAACTGAAAACCGTCCCTGAGCGTCTGCTCGTGATGGGTGGCGGCATCATCGGTCTGGAAATGGGCACCGTTTACCACGCGCTGGGTTCGCAGATTGACGTGGTAGAAATGTTCGATCAGGTGATTCCTGCGGCTGATAAAGACGTGGTGAAAGTCTTCACCAAGAAAATCAGCAAGCAATTCAACCTGATGCTCGAAACCAAAGTGACCGCGGTAGAAGCCAAAGAAGACGGCATCTACGTCACAATGGAAGGCAAGAAAGCCCCTGCAGAACCACAGCGTTACGACGCGGTGCTGGTGGCTATCGGCCGTGTTCCTAACGGTAAACTGCTGGAAGCGGGCGCTGCAGGCATTGAAGTTGACGACCGTGGTTTCATCCACGTCGACAAACAAATGCGCACCAACGTGCCACACATCTTTGCCATCGGCGACATCGTCGGTCAGCCAATGCTGGCGCACAAAGGTGTTCACGAAGGCCACGTGGCTGCCGAAGTTATCTCCGGCAAGAAACACTACTTCGATCCGAAAGTCATTCCATCCATTGCCTACACTGAGCCAGAAGTTGCCTGGGTTGGCCTGACTGAGAAAGAAGCGAAAGAAAAAGGCATCAGCTACGAAACCGCCACCTTCCCGTGGGCAGCTTCAGGCCGTGCCATCGCTTCCGACTGTGCAGACGGCATGACCAAACTGATCTTCGATAAAGAATCTCACCGTGTTATCGGTGGTGCGATTGTCGGTACTAACGGCGGCGAGCTGCTGGGCGAAATCGGTCTGGCAATCGAAATGGGTTGTGATGCAGAAGATATCGCGCTGACCATCCATGCTCACCCGACTCTGCATGAGTCCGTGGGTCTGGCAGCAGAAATCTACGAAGGCAGCATTACCGACCTGCCAAACCCTAAAGCGAAGAAAAAGTAATTTTCTCCTTTGCTGATAAACGCCTCTCCGGAGGCGTTTTTTTTTTTGCCCGGCGGACTATGCCTGATTAATCACCTGATACAACGGGATCATCGCCGCGCCCCACGAGGCGCTTTCTGCACCCATCGGGGAGTTCACCAGCCGCACTTTCGGGCGGTCTGGATCAAGCCTGGCATCAAGTCTTTGCGTTAACACTTCAGCCAGCCTTTCGGTGATGGTTTTCGGCATGGCCCCGCCTAAAATAATCAACTGTGGATCCAGCCATTGCAGACATCCCATGATGCTCTGCTCGACCTGATCGCAACAGCGTGAAAACCAGACTTCCAGCAAGGGATGCTGTTCTGCGGTGAGTGCCATTAGTTGCGCTTCGCTTAACCCTGCCTGAGTGAGCGTCGCGACCAGATCTTTATAGGATGGACGCGGTTTATCGCCGGGAAATGCCATACCGACTTCACCGGCATTCAGAAACCCACCGCGCAGGAGTTTGCCATCGGCAATAATCCCGGCACCAATCCCGTAACCGAGATCGATAAACGTTATGTCACGATAGGAATTCCACGTACCTGAATACAGCTCGCCAATCGCCGAGGCATTGGCGTTGTTTTCAACCCATGTCGGCCACGGCAAATTGTCCTCAAACGCCTGTTGCAGGTCGACATCGCGCCAGCTTGAAAGCCAGGCCACACAGTGGCGCTTTTTGCCATCGGGCTTTAGAAAACCCGGCACGGCATAACCCATGCCGAGGATGCGCGCATGTTGAAGCTGGCGTTTTTTTAACGTCTGCTCCACCAGGTTTTTAATCTGTTTTAGTGTGGTGGCAAGCGGCTGATTTTCCTGATGAGGCTCAGAAATACTCAACAGTTTGCGGCCACTGAGATCGACCAGCGTCATGTCGATAAAGCCAGGGCTGAAAGCCAGCCCGACCGCACATGCGCCGCCAGGATTAAGCCGCAGGGGCAGCGACGGTTGTCCGCGCTGTCCCATATTGCGTTCGCCTTCGATAACCAGACCCGAAAATAAAAGCTCCCGGCATTGTTGGGTGATTGCCCCCGCAGTGAGATTTGAATAGCGCGCCAGTTCGGCGCGTGTCACCGGTGCATGGCGACGAATCAGCTCCAGCAGCAAACGTTGGGTAGGGCGCAGTTCCAGACGGTCAGGTTTTACATTCATAATATGGCTATCGTTTTTGTTATCAGGCCCAGCGCAGTCCCGCTTCTTCAATCAGCGCCTGCAGGTACGGAAGATCATCATGGCTGAGCATATCGATCAGACCTTCACGCAGCCAGCCCATGATCTCGGGGCGACTATCATACCCGAATTTGTGCTGGTACTGCTCCAGTGGCGTCATGCCATTTTTCACTTCATGCAGGTACATGCGTACCCCCAGTCCCGCCTGTTTATAGGCACGAAGATCGTCAACATGGGCGAACTCATATTCAAAACAGACGCAACTGGCATGGGAATGCTGCACGGCGGCCAGTTGATTGTTGTAACGCTCCAGCGTCACGACCTGCAATGCTAAATCTGGGATCAGGGCTTTGACGCGGTTAATCAACACATGATTAAACCCCAGTAACTGAATATGTGACAGCGCCTCTGGCATTGACTGCAACAAGGCAACCAGATGATACACAAATTCGTCATGTCGGCGACGTTGCTTCACTTCCACGATCAGGCCCATGCCATTCTCTGCTGCCCAACGCAGAATATCCTGCAATAAAGGGATCGGCGTGCCAGCAAATTGCGCATGGTACTTAACGCCGAAATCAAATTGCTGTAACTGCGCGAGCGTCATTTGCTCGACAAAACCGGTGCCGGTCGAAACGCGATCAATGCGGTGATCGTGTGTGACCACCAGATGATTATCTGCGGTCAGATGAATATCTAACTCAATGCAATGCGTCCCTGATTCTTTTGCTCCGATAAACGCGGGCAGAGTGTTTTCAGGATAACGGCTGGAGTAGCCGCGGTGACTGTTTGCCAGCACGATGCCTTGTGCGGCCTGATGAAAGTTAAACGCCATGGTTGTTCCTCATACGATTCCAAAGTTTGAATATTAAATTTACTCTTTAAACTTAATTAGAGAAGAGAAATTTATACCCTGGCAATATTTACGCGTTAATAAATTGATATTAATCGTATTTATCTTTGCCTCTTGTGTTGTTTTTGGTTTTGAGGATCTTTGTCACATAAATTTTATGTTTAGTGTGTAAATTTAATCGACGAGTTTTAACACAGGATTTGTACACTATGTCGACGCTTTCACTGGAACAGGTTACAAAGCAATTTGGCGCGTTTTACGCCGCCCGCGAGATCTCCTTTACCGCCGAGGAAGGTGAATTTGTCACCCTGCTTGGCCCGAGCGGATGTGGTAAAACCACGCTACTCAAAATGATTGGCGGGTTTCATCAGCCAGACAGCGGACGCATTCTGATTAACGGGCAATCCGTTAATAATTTGCCGCCGGAAAAGCGCAACACCGCAATGTGTTTTCAGTCGTACGCGCTGTTTCCGCACCTGAATGTGGCGCACAACATCTGTTTTGGTTTGAAGCAAAAACGCTTACCTCTTGCCGAGCAGCAACTGCGGCTGGCAGAGGTTTTGAAGCAGGTTGGCTTGCAGGATCAGCACCTGAAAATGCCGGTGCAGCTTTCTGGGGGGCAGCAGCAACGCGTGGCGCTGGCCAGAGCGATGGTTACGCGCCCGGATGTGGTGCTGTTTGACGAGCCGCTGTCCAATCTGGATGCGAAACTGCGTGAAAGTGTGCGTTTTGAAATCAAAGAGTTACAGCGGCAATATCAACTCACGTCCATTTATGTCACCCATGATCAGGCCGAAGCGTTGACCATGTCCGATAAGATCGTGGTGCTCAATGCGGGCAATGCGGAGCAAATAGGGCCGCCAGAAGAGGTTTATTACCGTCCTGCTAACCGTTTCGTCGCCGATTTTATTGGCGCGGCCAATATCGATATCGCCCACATCACGCCTGCGGAACAGCCTGGTTTTTATCGGGTTCGCTGCCAGTTAGGTGAGTTTTACGTACGTTCTCCGCGTCCCCCGCTTGCTGAGCATTGCTATATCTGCTGGCGGCCTGAAGATGCGCGCTTTGTGCCGCAGCCACAAACCGGCGATAACCATTTCTTCCTCACGCTGCGCAAAATGGCGTTTATGGGCAACCTGACCGAAGCATGGGGCGATAACGATGACGGTAAATTGTCGGTGCGTCTGCAACTGATCAAAAAACCGCAGGCCGAAAGCGGGGCGCGGGTTTGCTTCCGTTTACCCGAGGATGCGATTCACTTCCTCGAGCCGGTAGCGGAGGGGCACGATGAAATGGCGTAATGAGCTGACCGCCTGGCTGATGATGATCAGTGGATTGGGCACCATTGTGTTGCTGATGGGATCGACCTTTTACGTGGTGCTGGTACAAAGCATCGGCTATTTCAATCTTTCCGGCGACAGCCAGTTTTCGCTCGAATACTGGCAAAACGTATTACAGGATCCGGTGCTGCACAGCGCGCTGATCTATTCGGTTAAAGTCTCAATATTGGGGGCTTTCGGTGCCGTACTGCTCTCTTACCCGCTGGCGTTATGGCTCCGTCAGCCGCTGGTGGCGAAAGAAGGTATTGTTGCTGTTTTGCGTGCGCCGATGTTTATTCCCGGCCTTGTGGCGGCATTTCTGTTCATCAATATCATTGCTTATCACGGCGTGATCAATGAGCTGTTGCTGGCGCTGGGCGTTATCGATCAACCGTTGCGTATGCAGAACGATGACTTTGGCTGGGGCGTCGTTATCTTACAAATCTGGAAGAATCTGCCGTTCGCGCTGATTCTGGTCGGTGGCTCAGTTAACGCAATCCGTACCGATATACTGGACGCGGCGAGTAACCTGGGTGCCAGCCGCTGGCGCTGTTTTCGGGACGTTATCTTTCCCCTGACGTTACCCGCAGTGCAAGTGTCCCTGATCCTTATTTTTATCGGTGCGCTGGGCGACTTTGCCTTCTTCTCCGTCGCTGGCCCGCGCAATACCTACTCGCTGGCTCGCCTGATGCAGGCCACGGCCATGGAATACGGGGAATGGAATAACTCTGCGGTTATTGCTGTGATTATCATGCTGACGGCAGCATTGGGTACCTTGCTTATCGCCGTCCTCCTGACACCCCTCGCCACCCGTAAAGGAGAGGTCAAATGAACCGTACGGCGAATGGACGTCTGATCGTCAGGATTTCACTGTTGTTCTTTATTCTGGTCAATCTGGTCTGGCTTGGACTGCCATTTTCAATGGCTATCTTATGGTCGCTGGTTGACCCGCAACACCCGTGGAGCTATCCGGACTTATTCCCGCAAGTGTTGTCGATTAACCGCTGGATACAGGTGTGGCAGCAAACTTCGCTGTCAGAAGCCCTCTTTAACAGCTACACCATTGCGCCCGCCGTGGCGATGCTGAGTTTACTGTTGTCGCTACCCACCGCTTATGCGTTTGGGCGCATGACTTTTCGTGGCAAAGCCGTTGCGGAAATGCTCACGCTGATCCCACTGGTTATGCCAGGTATGATCATCGGGATCTTCTTCAGCGCCATGCTGATGAATCTGAATATCAGCAACCCGTTTATCAGCATCGTGTTAGGGCACACTGTACTGACGCTGCCTTACTCGATCCGCATTATGTCCGCAGGGTTTAAAGCGGTGCCGCAGGATTTGATTGATGCCAGTCGCGATCTCGGTGCCAGCCATTGGGGAACGTTCTGCAATGCTTTTTTACCGATGCTCAAGCCCAGTTTCCTGGCCGCGTTGATTTTTTGTCTGGTGCGCAGTTTAGAAGAGTTCAGCATTTCATACGTCCTGGGCGCGCCAGATTTTATTACCGTGCCGACCATTCTTTATTCCTTTCTCGGCTATTCCTTTGTGCGCCCGGATGCGGCGGTAGTCTCAATGATCCTGGTGATCCCGAATGTCGTCCTGATGGTCATTATTGAGAAGCTGCTGAAAGGGAATTATCTGTCACAGTCAACCGGCAAGGCGTGATCCTTGATAAGGGAGTCATTCAACATGAAAACAGGCACGGTTTTATTTCTCAGTGGCATGTTATTGAGCGGGGTAGCGACCGCCACGCCACTGGCACAACAAGATTGGGATCTTGTCGTCGCACAGGCCAAAAAAGAAGGTTCAGTCACCTTCAACGTCTGGTATTTACAACCGCAATGGCGCAGTTTCGTGGCTGATTTTGAGAAACAGTACGGAATTAAAGTGCGTATTCCGGAAGGGTCGATTGATGGCAACATGAATAAACTGCTGGCGGAAGCTCGCCGCGATAAAGGCAAAATGGACGTGGTGGCCTTGTCGGTGGCGCAGTTACCGATCATCCGTAAAGCAAATGCCCTGGCGCAGGTAGACTGGCTGCCGGGTTACGGGGATGCGGTGCATCAGTTGCAAAGCGTGAATACCGAAGGATATGCGGTTGCCTTTTGGGGCAACCAAACCGGTATGGCCTACGATCCGCAACAGATGGGCAATCAACCTTTGCCGCAATCACTCGATGATTTACAACACTTTATCGATGCGAATCCGAAGAAGTTTGGTTACAACGATCCGAATAACGGCGGGGCTGGCGAAGCCTTTATTCAGCGCGTGGTCACCCTCTCCTCAGGCACATTTGATGCCGATGCTACGCAAGTTGATCCTGCCATTATTAAAAACTGGAAAAAGGGTTGGGAATGGTTTGTCGGTAATAAAGAAAAAATCACCCAGACAGCATCGGGTGCAGATAGCCTGACCCGTCTGAATGATGGCGAATTATTGCTGGTACCCGCCTGGGAAGATCATCTGGCGGGTTTGCAAAAATCCGGGGCGATTACCGGTCGCCTGAAATTTTATATTCCGGCTTTTGGTATGCCGGGCGGGGGCAATATTGCGGCTATCGCCGCAAACAGCACACATCCGGCGGCGTCGGCGGTGTTCCTGAACTGGTTAACGCAAGCTGAAACCCAGCGGGCGTTGAATGTCGCTTTCGGCGCGGTGCCGATGAACAAACAAGTGAAAACAGACGTGGTGCAGCCAGACATTGCCACGCAGTTTTACGGCAAGGATTACAGCATGCAGCTCAGAAAGGAGTTTGTGCGCCAGGTTTCTATGCAATAAGTCGTGAATGTCTAAAACCGGAAATATTTCTCATTTCCGGTTTTTTTTACCTTTTTTTCTCGGTGGCACCCTCCGTGCCGGTTCTCATTTATCTCATTACATCCTCATTCATTTATTTTCTTCCGCTTAATATTATCGATAAAATAATATGAGGGGATGTGATTACCTCAAATGTACCTGCTTGTTTAAAGTGAATGTATATCGCCAGCTTTGATAAATAAATCTGGTGGGGTTTATTCAATTTTAATCTCAGGTATTATTTCATGAAGAAGCGTAATTCTTTTATTTTACTTCTCGGCACTGTGTTGTGTTTCAGTCAGACCGTCGTACACGCAGCCGATGGCACCATTAATTTCACCGGACAAATTGTTGCGACGACGTGTGATGTGAATGGCGGAAGTACCGCATCCATTAATGTGGATTTAGGCACTGTCGCCGCGACCTCATTTACGGCAGCCGGTGATACCTCTTCGCCGACCGCGTTTACGATTTCACTCACCAACTGCCCGACAACCTTCACGGCTGCTGCGGTTAAATTCGATGGTACCGCCGATGCAGTGGATAACCAGCTACTGGAAGTGACCGGTGGCGCAACCGGCGTAGGCATTGAAATTGCAGATAATCAGGGGACGCCAATCCCGCTTTATACGGCCTCACGCTTTTATCCCATTGATGCGACCGCTGAAGGGGTGGATATGAACTTTATCGCCCGCTATAAAAGTACCGAGGCAACCGTAGGCGAAGGCGAAGCAAACGGGACCTCTCAGTTCACTATTAATTATCAATAATAAGAATCAAAAAAAATCTCTTTAAACTGGCAAGGATGCCAGAATTTCAGACGTGGACGTCTTTTGTTTTTATTGACGGAAATATGAGAGGAACCTATGCAGCGTCTTTTTATTATTTTATCAGGGATGTTATTTATTCTCTTCTCTGTGCCCACGGTTTATGCGGGTGTGATTACAGAAGCCACGCGGGTGATATATCAGGGCAATAAAAAAGAAGCCTCTCTGACCGTCAGTAATCAGGGAGCACAAGCAGAGCCCTTTCTGATCCAGTCATGGGTAGATAATAACGGACCTGACGGGACGCAAAAATCCTCCGTGCCCGTACCTTTTGTCGTCACTCCCCCTTTATTCCGGCTGAATGCCGGGGAAGATAACAGTCTGCGGATTATCCGCACCGGCGGCCTGCTGCCTGAAGATCGCGAATCCCTGTTCTGGCTAAATATCAAATCTATCCCTCGTCTGCCTGAAAACGCTCCCGCCGGTTTATTGCAAATCGTGGTGAAGACGCGCCTGAAGCTTTTTTACCGGCCCGCCGCGTTGCTCACACCCGCAGGGCAAAGCGCCTGGCGGCAGTTGCAGTTTTCCCGTCAGGGCTCAGACCTGCGGGTGACCAATCCGACACCTTATTACTTCACCTTTTTCAGGCTGAACCTCGGCAGCAATCATGTGGCGACAGGCAACACAATGGTTCCGCCCTTTGGGGAAGCCCGTTATCCCTGGCCTCAGGAGGCGGTTGCTGGCGAGGTCAGCTGGCAGGTCGTCAATGATTATGGCGGTGCCAGTTCAGTGGAAAAAACCCGGCTGCGCTGAGGCATGTTATGAATAAAAATCATGTCGTTACGCATCTTTCGTCTTTCACTTTGCGGTCATGGCTTCTGGCCGGGATTGTTTTGGGAACCTCTGAAACACGCGCGGATGACCGTTTCAACGTGCAGGCGCTGGAAATAGAACATCCGGGGGCACCGGTGGATTTATCGCAATTTTCCCGGGCAGGCGGGCAGACACCCGGTGTCTACCGTGTGGATGTGCTGGTGAACAATGTGCCGAAAGGGCGGCAGGATGTGACGTTTATTGCCCTGCATGACCAGACGCTTTCCCCACTTTTCACCCCGATGCAGTGGCAAAATCTGGGGCTCAGAACCCGCAGCATTCCGGCATTACGTGACTGGTCCGCACAAAAGCCGGTTGAGGATTTCACGCCGCTGATGCCCGGTGTGGTGAGCCAGTTTGACTTTTCGCGTCAGAAGCTGCTGATCACCATCCCTCAGGGATTGCTCGACACGCTGGCAAGGGGCGCGGTCAGCCCGGAGTTATGGGATGAGGGAACGCCAGCCTTGCTGCTTAATTACAACCTCAGTGGTGCCCGTACCTGGCAAAATTCAGGCGGCAGCGATCAGAGCCAGTTTCTGAGCCTGAGAAGCGGTGCCAACTGGGGCGGCTGGCGGCTGCGCAACTACAGCACGTGGCGTTACAGCCGCAACATTGACGGGCAATCGCAGCAAGACTGGGACTCGGCATACAGCTTTCTCCAGCGCGATGTGCCGGTGCTTAAAGGGCAATTTATCGCCGGAGAAAGCACCACACCTGCGGATATCTTTGACAGCTTTTCGTTTCGCGGCGTACAGCTCTCTTCGGATGACAACATGTTGCCGGACAGCCTCCGCGGCTTCGCGCCGGTGATCCGCGGCATTGCCAGAAGCAACGCGCAGGTGACGATCAGGCAAAACGGCATGGTCATCTACCAGACCTATGTACCGCCCGGCGCTTTCAGCATTAACGATTTATACCCGACTTCAGCCTCCGGAGATCTGGATGTGACGGTCAGGGAAAGTAATGGCGAAGAGCGACATTTTACTCAGGCATTTTCCGCTATTCCGATCATGCAGCGCGAAGGCCGGTTGAAATACGCCATGACGCTGGGGAAGTACCGTACTTATCAGTCCGGGGGGGACGAGCCTGAATTTCTTCAGGGGTCACTGATTTACGGACTGGGTTATGGCGTGACGCTGTTTGGCGGCAGTCAGCTGGCGCAGAACTATAAAGCGGCGAATGCCGGTGTCGGTACGATGGTCGGGGATTTTGGATCTCTGTCGTTTGATACCACGCTGGCCAACAGTGAGCTGACTGACAGTCAGCGGGAAAAGGGCGTGGCGTACCGGCTGCAATATGCCAAAAGCGTTGCCGCTACCGGCTCCACGCTGTCGCTGGCCGGGATCCGCTTTGCCGGAGATTTTTATCATTTCAGTGATGCCAGTAACTGGCGTCAGGACGAAAGCAACGGGACTTATTATGGTCAGCTACGGGAACAGTATCGTCTTAACCTGACCCAGATGATTAACAACGGGCAGTGGGGATCACTTTCTCTTTCCTGGTACCAGCAAAACTACCGACAGTCGCAAATTAATCAGCGCAGTGTTGGGATCAGTTACAACGTCAATATTGCCAGTATCGATTACGCCTTATCGGTATCGGATAACCGGACTTACGGTACTGAGAGCGATAAACAGATCGCGTTTAATGTCAGTATTCCCCTGGCGCGCTGGCTGCCCAACGCCTGGGCCACGGCTAACGTGAACAGCGCGAGCCACGGGCGGACGCTTTATCAGACCGGCATCAACGGCATGCTGCTTGAGGATAACAACCTCTCTTATGCTGTCAGTGAAGGCTATGGCACTCACGGGCAGGGAAACAGCGGCAGTGCCAGCCTGAATTATCTCGGCAGCGCCGCTCAGCTTAGCGGAGGCTACAACTACAATCAGGACACGCATCAGGTCAATTACGGCTGGCAGGGCGCGATTGTGGGCCATCCCTTTGGCGTCACTTTTGCGCAGCCTCTTGCCAGCGATCTCTCCGCCATTGCCATTGTCCGCGCACCGGGAGCGGCGGGAGTGAAATTGCAAAATAACACCGGCGTGTATACCGACTGGCGCGGCTACGCCGTGGTGAACTATCTCAGCCCTTATAAGCGAACCCGCGTGGCGCTGGATACCACATCACTGGATGAGAACGTTGATATTGACGACAACATCCTTTCCGTTGTTCCCACTGCCGGTGCTGTCGTCATGGCCTCTTTTACTACGCGCTCAGGCAGCCGGTTATTACTCAATCTGACCTATCACGGGCAGCCTGTGCCTTTCGGTGCAGAAGCCTTTGTGGCGGGCGATGAGCAGAACCACGCCATTGTCGGAGACAAGGGGCAACTTTATCTCAGCGGCTTGCCGGAGGAGGGCGCAGTCCGGGTGACGTGGCAAGGGGGGCAGTGCGAAGCACCGTTTACATTATCCGGTACACAGAAAGCGGCGGTCTCACAGGCCACCAGCGTATGTCGATGAGGTATTTATGAAAATGATGATACTGCTGGTCTGTCTGGTCCTGTTTTCCGGCAAATTATGGGCGGCCTGCTCTACTTCTCCGGCCATGCCGCAGTCCTGGGATTTAAGTTCGGTTGCGGTGACCTCTTCACTGCCTGTTGGCGCGGATATTCCCGGAAGTCAGCATACTTTCAATGTGAGCGGTACCTGCGGTACCAGCGGCAGTAACGAACTTGCCGGTGACCCGATCATCGCCTGTTACTACGGAACCGGTGCTGAAATAGCCGGTTTCCCAGGAGTTTACTCCACCGGCGTCGAGGGCATCGGTATAGCCCTGACCAACTCCAGCGGGCAACGTGTGGTCGGAGGCGGGATAGGCTGCGATACGCGTAATACCTCGCTGGGTAGCCTGGACAGCAGTCTCAGCTATCAGATAGCGGTGACATTATCGTTAGTCAAAACCGCCAACGATATTTCGGATACGGCACTGCAGCAAAGTCAGACCCGTTTCGGATTGGGGGTGTATGGCAAATCAGGCATCGGAGGCGGGGGCAACAACACGCTTTCCTACACCGGCAATATCAATATCAGAACGGAAAGCTGCGATGTGCTGAATAACACAATAAATGTGCCACTGGGTACGGTGACTCGGGGACAATTTTCCAGTACATCCCCGGGCGGTGTTTCACCGGATGTCCCTTTCAGCATTGAACTCAATTGTGATGCCGGGGCGAATGTGAATATCCGTATCGACGGCACAGCCGATGATTCGCTGGCCGCTGGCGTAATCAAAATCAGCAGTGGCGCAGAGGGGCAGGCGACCGGAGTGGGGATTCAGATACTCAAAGGTGATACGTCACCCGTGGGCATCGGACAGGAATGGGCAATCACACCCTCGGCCAGTGAAGGAAACCTGAGTATTCCCTTTTTTGCCCGCTATTATCTCAACGGACAAACACTCAGCAGCGGAAGTGCGAACGGCACAGCGACGTTTACGATGATCTATTATTGAAAAAGGTCGCCCTGACAGACGACCTCAATTGAGATTTTTCAAAAAACGGTCTGATGTAGACGACGACGTCTTAGTCCGATCACACATTAAGCGCCGTTATTAAGCCGTTATTAACTTATTGGTCATCAAAATCATACTGTGGGGCGCTTTGGAATGAGGGATAGGATCTGAGATTTTTATTTTTTAAGCGAGCTTCCAGCTCAGTTCTGATTTTTAAGGGAAAGCTCTCATATTCCCTTTCTAATCTTATATTTCCCGCTGGTAAAAGAGCAAAAATATTATCCTGAAGTGTTTTAATTTGTTGGCTGTAGATGCTGACTTCTGTTAGTGCATCGTAGTAATCGAATGCCCTGATCATATACTGATGATGCTCATTCCCGGTGCATTGATCGATTTGAACTGTGCCAAGGTATACAACGGCAATGTTAACCGTTCGTTTATCAAAACCCTCAATATCAGCTGAAGTAATAAATGGCCTGGATTTCATTTCTGATAAGCATTCCTCAAGTTTAGTGTTGAGGTTATTGTAAGCTAAAAGATATTTTTCACGGCTGTATTCGATATCTTCATTTATATGCGCAAGTCAAGGGAATGTCAGCGCGAGGATAAGTACCAGGAGGATATTTCTCATACGGAACGTTCCTTGTTATTTAAAGGTTTTTCCCATGCACTTCCAGAACTCATGTTCTGTACCATTGCATCCCAACATTTTAACTCTCCTTAATATTCATATTAAATATCGATAATTTAATTTATTTCATAGTTTCCGTGAATTAAGTAAGCCTGTAATTAGTAAATAAATTAATGCGCGAAAAAAATATAGCGAAGTTTTATTTTTTAAGCAATGCCTGTTACCTGTCAGTATTCGTCTGGAAAACGCTTATTGATGGTGATCAGTTTCCCGTTCTGAATATCGATATAATCCCCTGTCCGTAAATCCGCCAGAATCTTCATGACGCCGCTGCGCGCTAAATTCGAACGCTCCAGAATAAAGTTTACCACGCTGCTTTTGCTGCGGACTTCTTGTGGTAACCGTTCTATTTCGAGTAACAGACCGCAAATAATGTCATATGCGGTGCGGTTGATCATCAGGTCGGAATGATAGTTGCGGTAATCGGTAAAGCGGGTGGTACAGGCGATAACTTCTCTTACCAGTCCATGTTCGGCAATCAGGTCGATTGCCTTATCGCGCGGCAGCACGCTGATCTTACTATCCTTATTTCCTTTAAAGATAAAAGAGGCGCTGCTGTATTCTGAGGTCATTAACCCCAGCATCGTGGGCGATTCAGCAATGCCATACAGCAAGTTGTCAGAAGCGCGATAGCCTTTTATCTCGCCTTCCAGCAGCAAAATGATTTGCTGCTTACCGTCTTCGGCGCGCAGGGTGATGGGGATATTGGGGGGGGCTGTAGCCACCGGCGTGGCGTGGGGTAAGCAGACTTCAATCAGACGTGTGATGGCTTCCAAAGGCTTCTGTCCCAGCGGCGAGTTTTTGCCATGGCTTGAGAGATTATTGTTTGTCTTCATAGGCGATCAGTTTCTCTTCAGAGGGGCAGAACTTCGCTTCATGCGACCAGGTTTAACAGCAGCTTGCAGATGAATTATAAACAGTAAATTTTTACTCCACACGCTTGTCTTTGCTGGCTTCACAAGGCAGTAAGCAGATGTCTGAACGCCATATCGGAAAGGATTATTTTGCCCTTAACGATTCAGCAAGAATTTAATGTTGCTTTTTTGTAAACAGATTAACACCCCCCAAAAATCCTGCTATGCTGCTTCGGCGCTAAAGGACACTGTGCTCCGGTTCAGGAAGTGTCGTAAACCGACAAAGAAACAATCATACCCGCAGTGTCCCCGACTCATCAGACAATCCGATATTCCGCTGTCCCTGCAGGATTACTAGCGGTCTGATGAGGGAAGCCAGGCATAATAAATGACAATGAGAGCGAGGAGAATGTCGTGCTAGAAGAATACCGTAAGCACGTAGCCGAGCGTGCTGCAGAGGGCATCGTCCCTAAGCCACTTGATGCTTCACAGATGGCAGCGTTGGTTGAGTCCCTGAAGAATCCGCCACAAGGCGAAGAAGATACTCTGTTAGACCTGCTGATTAATCGTGTTCCACCGGGCGTCGACGAAGCCGCCTACGTTAAAGCCGGATTCCTGGCTGCAGTCGCCAAAGGCGAAACTACCTCTCCGTTGGTCACTCCTGAAAAAGCCGTTGAACTGCTCGGTACCATGCAGGGCGGTTATAACATTCACCCGCTGATCGACGCGCTGGATAGCGAAACGCTGGCGCCCATCGCCGCCAAAGCGCTGTCTCATACGCTGCTGATGTTTGATAACTTCTACGATGTGGAAGAAAAAGCACACGCCGGCAACGAACACGCGAAAAAAATCCTGCAGTCGTGGGCGGATGCCGAATGGTATTTGTCACGTCCGCAACTGGCTGAAAAAATCACCGTCACTGTGTTTAAAGTGACGGGTGAAACCAACACCGATGATTTGTCACCGGCCCCGGATGCCTGGTCCCGTCCAGATATTCCGTTGCACGCGCTGGCGATGCTGAAAAACGAACGCGAAGGTATCCACCCGGATCAACCTGGCAGCGTCGGTCCGATTAAGCAAATCGAAGAACTGAACAAAAAAGGTTTCCCGCTGGCCTACGTAGGTGACGTAGTCGGTACCGGATCCTCACGTAAATCAGCCACCAACTCCGTGCTGTGGTTCATGGGCGATGATATTCCTCATGTCCCGAACAAACGCGGCGGCGGTGTGGTTCTCGGCGGTAAGATCGCGCCAATCTTCTTCAACACCATGGAAGATGCCGGTGCGTTGCCGATCGAAGTGGACGTTTCTGACCTGAACATGGGCGATGTCATCGATATCTACCCGTACAAAGGCGAAGTGCGTAACCACGAAACCAACGAAGTGATTGCGACTTTCGAACTGAAAACCGACGTACTGCTCGATGAAGTGCGCGCCGGTGGCCGTATTCCGCTGATCATCGGCCGTGGTTTAACCACCAAAGCCCGTGAGTCACTGAAACTGCCTCAGAGCGAAGTGTTCCGTATCGCGAAGCCAGTTGCTGCAAGCAACAAAGGTTTCTCGCTGGCGCAGAAAATGGTGGGTCGCGCCTGTGGCGTTGCCGGTGTTCGTCCGAACGAATATTGCGAACCAAAAATGACGTCCGTGGGTTCTCAGGACACCACCGGCCCGATGACCCGTGATGAACTGAAAGACCTGGCGTGTCTGGGCTTCTCCGCCGATTTAGTGATGCAGTCATTCTGTCATACCGCCGCGTATCCTAAGCCGGTTGACGTGACCACGCACCACACGCTGCCTGATTTCATCATGAACCGCGGCGGTGTTTCACTGCGCCCTGGCGATGGCATCATTCACTCATGGCTGAACCGTATGCTGCTGCCGGACACTGTCGGCACCGGCGGTGACTCCCATACCCGTTTCCCGATCGGGATTTCCTTCCCGGCAGGTTCCGGTCTGGTGGCCTTTGCTGCGGCGACCGGCGTGATGCCTCTTGATATGCCGGAATCCGTACTGGTACGCTTCAAAGGCAAAATGCAACCGGGCATCACCCTGCGTGATCTGGTGCATGCGATCCCTTACTACGCGATCAAAGAAGGCCATCTGACCGTTGAGAAGAAGGGTAAGAAAAACCTCTTCTCTGGCCGTATTCTGGAAATCGAAGGCTTGCCGGAACTGAAAGTAGAACAGGCATTTGAACTGGCGGATGCGTCCGCAGAACGTTCAGCGGCAGGTTGTACGATCAAACTGGATCAGGCGCCGATCAAAGAATACCTGAGCTCTAACATCGTGCTGCTGAAGTGGATGATCTCTGAAGGTTACGGCGATCGTCGTACCATCGAGCGTCGCATCAAAGGTATGGAAGAGTGGCTGGCGAACCCGAACCTGCTCGAAGCCGATGCCGACGCGGAATACGCGGCGATCATCGAAATCGATCTGGCGGACATCAAAGAGCCAATTCTTTGTGCGCCAAACGATCCGGATGATGCACGTCTGCTGTCTTCCGTGCAGAACAGCAAAATCGACGAAGTGTTTATCGGTTCGTGCATGACCAACATCGGTCACTTCCGTGCGGCAGGTAAACTGCTCGACAGCCATAAAGGCGCGTTGCCAACCCGTTTGTGGGTTGCGCCACCGACTAAAATGGATGCGGCTCAGCTGACGGAAGAGGGCTATTACAGCGTCTTTGGTAAGAGCGGTGCGCGTGTAGAAATTCCAGGCTGTTCACTGTGCATGGGTAACCAGGCGCGTGTGGCCGACGGTTCTACCGTGGTGTCTACCTCTACCCGTAACTTCCCGAACCGTCTGGGTAACGGTGCCAATGTCTATCTGGCTTCCGCAGAACTGGCGGCGATTGCGTCCCTGCTGGGACGCCTGCCAACGCCGGAAGAATACCTCGGCTACATGGCTGAAGTGGATAAAACAGCGGTGGATACTTACCGTTATCTGAACTTCGACAAGCTGAGTGAATATACGGATAAAGCTGACGGCGTGATCTTCCAAACCGCAGTCTAAATCGTTATATTTGCGCCAGTGTTGAAAAGGGAGCTTCGGCTCCCTTTTTTATATCAATTTTTTATAATCAAACCAGTCCAGCGATGCTGTTAATCCAACGGGACGTCAGTATTTTTCCCGGGGATTTATTTACATGTCAACTCAGAATATCTTCTGATGGATTTTTATATTTTTGACCATTTGAATTATTAATTACGAAAAAGGTCACTTTTATTTATTTCTGCGTATCATGCCCTCCCGGTTTCTTTCCTGTTTTGATGACGTCCATCACACTTCATATTTAGATTTTCTCCTGGAAATAAAATAGCACTCAACATGATGGTTCTGTTTATGACGTTATCTAACGAATAAAAAGGCCACTTATGACGAGAAGCACATTAGCCGAAAACATTATTCATGCCTGTCTGGAAATGAGCCGTCTGGGGTTAAATCAGGGAACTGCCGGAAATATCAGCGTGCGTTATCAGGAAGGTATGCTAATTACTCCCTCCGGAATTGCCTATGAAAAGATGAATGCCGGACAAATTGTGTATGTGAGCGCCAGCGGAGAATCTGAAGAAGGTAAAATTCCCTCCAGCGAGTGGCGTTTTCATCAGGCAGCCTATCAGGTCAGGCCAGACGTTAACGCTGTTGTCCATAACCACGCGCCGCACTGCACTGCCGTCGCCATTCTCAATCTGCCGATCCCGGCCATTCATTACATGATTGCCGCCGCCGGTGGGAACACCATCCCCTGTGCTCCTTATGCCACCTTTGGCTCCGTTGAACTGTCCGCGAATGTTGCGGCTGCATTACGCGATCGCAAAGCCACTTTATTACAACACCACGGCATGATTGCCTGTGAAGTGGATCTGGAGAAAGCCCTTTGGCTGGCTCAGGAAGTCGAAGTTCTGGCGCGCTTGTATCTGGCCGTATCAGGACGAGTTAATCCTGTTCCAGTCCTGTCAGAGGAGGAGATTAACGTGGTATTGGAGCGATTTAAGCATTACGGGCTGAGAGTTGAATAATAAAAATAACAAGGAGTGATGTCATGAATGAAATTGAGCACTGCTTTGAATATCCTCACGATCGTACTTCAGATGGCTCGCTGAAATGGGCTTTTCCCTCACCCTGGCTACCTGAGAATGTGACCAGAAGGCCGATACCGCTATGGATCGCTGACATGGATTTTATCAGTCCTCCGGCAGTGAATCAGGCACTGGGCCGGATGGCAGAACACGGGATTTACGGTTACACCGACGCGCCTGAAAGCCTGCGTGAAGCACTGGCTGGCTGGCAATATACTCACCATCAATGGGCAGTAAAAACGCAATGGATGTTGCATAGCCCGGGCATTGTCAGCGCACTGAATCTGACGATCCAAACCTTTTCTGCGCCGGGTGATGGCGTCATGATGCTGATGCCGGTATACGGCCCTTTTCATGACAGCGTCGGTCTGAATCAGCGGCGGGTTGTGCCCGTGGAGCTGGAGCTTGTGGGGCAGGATTACGTGCTGGATATAGAAAAGTTCGAGGCAGCGATTACCCCTGATGTGAAAATTTTCATTCTCAGTAACCCGCACAATCCGATAGGCAAAGTCTGGAGTCGCGAAGAATTATTGCTGCTTGGTGAGTGTTGTCTGCGCCATAATATTTTGGTGATAGCAGATGAAATTCATCAGGATTTAGTGATCAATTCACAGGTGAAATACCTGCCTTTTGCCAGCCTCTGCGCGGAATTTTCCGACATCAGCATTACCTGCACCGCACCCAGCAAAACTTTCAATCTGGCCGGATTACAGACCTCTACGCTGATTATTTCTAATCCGCAATTGCGCCAGCGTTTACATCAACACTATGTGGCCTGCGGGCTTGAGCGCCCGAATATCGCCGGGATTATCGCCTGTGAAGCGGCTTACAGAAACGGTGAGCCTTGGCTGAACGCGTTGCTTAGTACGTTGCGCGATAACCTCAGACAACTGGATCTGATACTCAAAGATTCGGGTATGCAGCGATGTGGTGGCGACGCACTTTATCTGGCGTGGATCGACTGTCGTCGTTTGCAGCAGGTCGATCTGCAACATTTTTTCCTTGAAAAAAGTGATGTGTGGATTGAACCCGGCACACATTTTGGCAGGGGCGGTAACGGATTTATTCGCCTGAACTATGCCACTTCACGCACGTTATTAACGTCCGCGCTCAGACAAATGGTCACTGCGACCTGATAATTTTTTTGCTGCGCTAATTCGATCTTCTGCTGCGTTATTTCATTCAATTAAGGAATGATCATGAGCGAACCTTCGGTTTCCCGTAATGCGGATAAACTGGTTAAAACACTCAGCACGCCGGTAATTTTTTTCGCTGCAATTAAAGCCATTATTGGCGGCGGCGTAATTGCACTGACTGGCGTTATTATTGCCAATACTGGCGGTGGAACACCCCTGGCATACTTAGTGGCATCATTAATTACCGTTCTTGCCGGTATTCCCTATGCAGTATTAGCGGCAACCTTGCCGGTGACCGGCGGAATATACAGCTGGCCTTCACGTTTAATCAGCCCGACATGTGGTTTTTTGGTGTTCTGGTTTTTCTCACTGACTCACGTTTCACTGTCGTTATATGCGCTGACCTGCTCTGATTATCTGATGGCCTTTTTTCCCGACCTGCCAAAAACAGCGGTCAGTTTCGTCATATTAACGGTCATTTATCTGGCAAATTTGCTTGGCGCAGCCCTCAGCGCCCGCCTGAGTATGATCCTCACGATTATCATGTTATGTGGCATGTTGCTGTTTGTCGGTGAAGGTATCGGGGAAGTGCAGATAGACAACTTCACCACCCTTTTGCCGAACGGCTTCGCGGCCTTTGCAACCTCGGTGGCCTTGCTGCTGTTTGTTACCAACGGTGCCTGTACGGTGGCAGAGCTGGCCGGTGAAATGAAAAACCCGGCACGCGCAATTCCGGTGGCGATCATGGGTTCCACGGCGTTTGCTGCGCTGATTTATATGCTGGTTTCTGTCACCGCAACCGGAATTTTACCGCTATCAGAAGTGGCACATCAGCCGCTGACTGTGGTCGCAAAATCCTTCATGTCACCGGGATCTTTCCTGTTCTTCAGTATCGGCGCGGGGATTATCAGCATGCTGGGGATAACCAATGTGCAGATGTTGTGGGGCAGTAAAAGTTTGCTGGTGGCCTGCGATGACGGCTGGCTGCCGCGCAGCCTCGGGCGTGTAAGTCTTAAAACCCGCGTGCCGTATTTACTGCTGACCCTGCTGTATCTGATCGGGGTGATACCAATCCTGTGCGGTATTTCGGTGTCCAATATTGCCAGTGCCGCTGCAATCACCTTTCTGGCGGCACAAATCGTCTGCATTATCTGCTCGTGGCGGGTGCGCAAAACGGCCGCCTATCAGATGTCTTCTTTCCGTATATCACCTGCGTTACACATCATTACCGCTACGTTAAGTATCGCCATTCTGGGCTGCATGATTGTGATGTTACTTCGCGATACCGACAGTAAAACACTCAGCGTTATGGGTGTCTGGCTGCTTCTGGGTATCACTCTGATCTTTGTCCGCCGTAAGAATGTGATCACCAACCGTGTATTAGCCAGTGAGGGCGCAAAATGAAAACATTGACTGAATCCTGGATTTCTCAACCGATTACACTTGGTATTCGCCCGGTTATCGACGGACGAAGAATGGGCGTGCGTGAATCACTGGAAGCACAAACTATGGCGATGGCCGAATCTGCCGCTGAGCTTATCTCATCGTGTATCCGTCATCCCGATGGCTCATCGCTGCGCTGCGTGATTGCCGAGACTACGATTGCCGGGCGCGCAGAATCGGCGCGTTGCGACGCGCTGTTTCGTCGTGAAAATGTCGGTCTGACCCTCACCGTCACGCCTTGCTGGTGTTATGGCGACGAAACGATTGACAACGATCCGCTGCGGCCAAAAGCCATTTGGGGATTTAACGGCACTGAACGTCCGGGCGTGGTCTATCTGGCGGCGGCGCTGGCCGCGCATAATCAGCAGGGATTACCTGCGTTCGGCATCTCCGGACGGGATGTACAGGATGCCGATGACACCCATATTCCTGCGGATGTAGAGGAAAAACTGCTGCGTTTCGTTCGGGCAGGGTTGGTCGTCGCCAGTCTGCGTGGCAAAAGTTATTTGTCAGTGGGCAGTGTCTCAATGGGGATCGCCGGATCGATTGTTGATCATCACTTTTTTGCTGAAACATTAGGCATGCAGGTGCAAAGCGTTGATATGACGGAACTTCGCCGCCGCATAGACTGCGGTATTTATGACGAAAAGGAACTGGCACTGGCGATAAGTTGGGCAGAGGCTGGGTTTGTGTACGGCGAAGAGGTTAATCCGCCAGAATTTCAGCGTTCTGACAGCGATAAGCGGCGGATTTTGCAAGAGTCACTGACGATGGCGTTGTGCTTACGCGACATGATGCAGGGTAACCCGCAACTGGCGGTGCGCGGCTTTAATGAAGAGGCGACAGGCTATAACGCCATTGCCGGTGGGTTTCAGGGGCAAAGGCACTGGACCGATCATTATCCGAATGCGGATATCGCAGAAGCCTTGCTCAACAGCAGCTTCGACTGGAATGGACCCCGTCAGCCGATATTGATGGCGACAGAAAACGATAGCCTGAATGCGGTCTCAATGTTGTTCGGTCACTACCTGACCGGCAAGGCGCAAATCTTTGCCGATATGCGAACCTGTTGGTCGCCGCAGGCCGTTTTTCGCGTGACGGGACATCAGCTGGCGGGCAGGGCAGCTCAGGGAATTATCCATCTGATCAACTCCGGTTCTGCCGCGCTTGATGGCAGCGGTGCACAGCGCGATGAGCAGGGGCTGCCGGCCATTAAACCACACTGGCAAGTGACGCCTGAAGACGCACAACGTTGTCTGGCGCAAACCCTCTGGTGCCCGGCAGTGCATGAATATTTTCGCGGAGGCGGTTTCTCCTCGAACTTTCTTACGCCTGGCGATATGCCTTTCACCCTCAGCCGGATCAATCTTATCAAGGGCATTGGCCCCGTATTGCAATTGGCAGAAGGCTGGAGTGTGGAATTGCCGGAGGATATACATCAGCAGCTGGATCAGCGTACTAATTCCACCTGGCCCACAACGTGGTTTACGCCGAGACTGACCGGACAGGAACCCTTTAACGATGCCAGTACGATGATGAATTGCTGGGGAGCCAATCATGGGGTGCTAACGCCGGGTCATGTAGGTGCGGATCTGATCACTCTGGCTGCCATGTTGCGTATTCCTGTCTGTCTGCACAATTTGCCGGATGTACAACTCTTCCGTCCTTCTGCGTGGTCAGCGTTTGGGATGGACAAAGCAGGCCAGGATTACCGCGCCTGTCAGCACTATGGCCCGTTATACAAATAAATGACGAACGCGGTGCTGACCGGGAATCAGTGATGCACCGCGGTATTCATTGTCTAAACGCTTTACGCTGGCCTTCTTCTTTCAGGTTTATGGAACCGTTTATGAAGATAAAGCAGGCACGCCATCTCTGCATTCTTGAACTCCTGGCACAGCAGGATGCGCTCAGCGTGAGTCAGCTCGCCCGCAGTTTACACGTCAGTCATGAAACCATCCGCCGCGATCTCGGGCAGCTACAAATTCAGGGGGAGATAATTCGCCGGCATGGTTGTGCAAAAAGCATCAATCAGACCCAGGATGTGGGGATCACTTTCGCGCAGCGAGCGAAAAGTCATATTTCACCGAAGGATCAGTTGGCTCAGCAAGCGTTATCCTATATTGAAAACGATATGACGCTGGCTCTGGATGCCAGCTCCACCTGCTGGTATTTAGCCAGAAAACTGCCCAATATCCCTCTGACGGTCTACACCAACAGCGTACGTATCATGGAGACGCTGGTGCGACGTGAGAATATCCGGGTGATTGCGACGGGCGGGGTGCTTTCCCGTAAATATCAGGCGTACCTCAGTGACATCCCGCATCTGTTGGCTTTACTGCGATCACTGGAGATTGATCTGTTTATTTTCTCCTGTGAAGGATTAGACGGCGAAGGCGTGCTTTGGGACAGTAATGACAAAAATGCCCGCTTTAAAGCGCTATTGATCAAATACGCCGCACAATCACTGTTACTGATGGACAAGAGTAAGATCCTGCGTAAAGCCGGTGCGCCGATTTGCAACATAGAAGAGGTGGACATACGGCTGTTTGAACGCCAAAATGCGGCCGGTTGACGATTCCCCTTTTCATCCTCCTGCGGAGTAACCCATGGATTACGATTTTTTGCGCGACATCACCGGTGAGGTCAAAGTGCGTTTTTCAATGGGCCACGAAGTGCTCGGTCACTGGCTGAATGAAGAAGTGAAGGGCGACCTGAGCGTGCTGGATACCGTTGAAGCCGCACTGGCTGAGCTGAAGGGCAGCGAGCGCCAGACGCAAATGGTCGGCCACGAATACACGCTGCTGTTAGCCGACGATGAAGTGATGATCCGCGCCAATCAGCTGGATTTCGACGGCGATGAGATTGAAGAAGGCATGAGTTATTACGACGAAGAGAGTCTGGCGTTTTGCGGCGTCGAGGACTTTTTGCAAGTCCTCGCCAAATACCGTTCTTTCGTGACGACTTATCGATAAGGTTACGACCTGTCGCTGAAACTTATTTACCCCGCGAGGCGGTCCAGCACAGCAGCGAACCGCCGACCACCATCAGCACGCCCGGCCAGAAACTGGCGCCCGGCAACGTGTGCAGCCACAACCCGGCAATCAGAATCGATGACAGCGGCGTGAAATACGACAGCGCAGCCACCAGTGTGGCATTGCCTTTTTTCATCGCGATATCCCAGCACTGATACGAAATGGCCGTCACTGCGCCCATCGACAGCAGTTCGAGAATAGCCGGCAGCGTCAGGCTGATGCGATTCGATGAATAGGTAAAATACAACACCCACAGCACGGCACCCGTCGCCAGCAGAAACAACGGCAGCACGCCTTTGCCTTTACATAACACACGAACCAGATTGGAATACAGCGCCCATGAAACGGCTGCGCCCAGCGCCAGACTGTAGGCCACCGGATTGCCACGCACATTACGCAGCAGCTGATGGATATCCAGTCCGTGCCCGCCGCTGATTGCCCACAGCACACCGGCAAACGCCAGCACCACGCCCGGCCAGATCCACCAGCGTACGCGTAATTTCAGCAGCGGAACCGCAAAAATCAGCGTCAGGCTCGGCCACAAATAATTGATAAGTCCCAGTTCCAGCGTTTGCTGACGGGTATGCGCCAGACCAATCGCCAGCGAAAACGCCACCATATAAAAGATAAACAGCAGACCGCAGACGATCAGATAAGCGGGCGATTCCCCGCGCAGGGAAGGCTTTCCGCCGACCATCCAGACCATAATTCCACTGACTGTATAAATCGATGCGGCGGCGCCAAAAGGCCCCAGAGATTCAGATAAACTGCGGGTGAGCGCCACGCTCATGCTCCACAATAAAATGGCGAGAACGCCAGCCAGCGTTGCGAAACGATCCATATGAAAGGTAAGCCTCGGGAAAAGGAGGCTTTTAAGATAAGCGATTGTCCCGGTGATTTACACCGGAACAATCCGCTTGAGGGCGCTTATTCGCTGGCATCATCAGAAGTAGAAACCGACTTCTAATCCCAGAGTGGAGGTGGTGGTCGCGGGCTGATAATAGCCGACGGTGCGTCCGTTCAGGTCACCCTGTTTCTCGTCCGACTTGCCGTATTTCTGGTGCACATAGCTGGCTTTCACAAAGACATCTTTGTTGATATTCCAGGTCAGGCTGGTGAATGGCGAGAGCTTAGATTTCGGCTCCAGCCAGACTGAACCCTGATTGCTGTGCGTCCAGGTTTTAATCGGATACAGTGCACCGCCTTCCAGACTCAGACGTGAATCTGCGGTCATCTGCCAGTTCGCACCCAGGGATGCTTTGGCATAAGGCTGCAGCGTGACTTCCACCGCGTTGTAATTGCGGGTGGTATTTTCCGAGGCAATATACACATCGTCAGAGCGGATGTTTCGCAACCATGCCTGGCCGCCGAGTGCGCCTTTCATATCGAAAGACACACTGTCGGATGCCCGGTAACGGTAGCCGCGCGTCATGTCCGCACTGTAACCGGTGTAGTAGGTTTTGCCTTTCAGTGATCCGTTCGGCACATTGGCCTGATCGTCCAGCGTACTGCCTTTATACCGGACGATCCCGAACATCACGCTCATGTCCCAGGCTTTTAATAATCCGCCGGGGGCATCGAGGTAATTATTGGATCCGAAATTAACACGCAGGCGCGGGCCATGTTCAGCAACATATTTACCGTCCATATTATCGACGGATTCGTCCCACTTATAATATTCAGCACCGTAACTCACATAGTGCCGCATCCCTTCAGTATTGCTGCCTAACAAACTTTCCCCGGCCCGGGAAACCCCGGAAACCAATAAAGAACTCGTGACCAGCAGGCTGGATACGGTCTTTAATTTACTCATTGTCATTTTTTATTTCTGCTTGCAGGTGGATGGAGCTGGTTGCTTAGTAAGCAATAGGAGGATGCTAATGGTCGGAGGGGGAGATATAAAGGTATTTATCTCTTTTTAAGAAAAAAGCGATCTTTTGATCTGCCATAAGCTAAATTATTGGTTATTCGTGAATTTTATTTGATTTACAGCCTGTATATTATTTCTGGAATTTGGCTTAATACTGAGATCGATCGTTCAATAATTTGAGTTAAATAAGGATTTAATGACTGATTTAACATTAATTTGTCTTAAGGAGTATAGCGGGTTTTCAGATATGCCAGGATATTTTACTTAAGTAATGCTTATTGAGTTTAGAACGGAGAGAATATTTATTATCAGAATTTGTCTATACAAAAAAAGGCCGGACATTTTACTCATGTCCGGCCTTTTCTTTATTCAGCCCTGATCAGACTGACGGCAGATTGCGACCGTAATAGATTTCCTGCATTTCTTTGTACAGCAAATCGGTGATTTCCTTACGCTCCTGCGCGCTCAGTTCATCCGGTTTGGCATTGAAAAGATAATGTTTGAGATCGAACTCTTTCAGCAACATCTTGGTGTGGAAGATATTTTCCTGATACACGTTGACGTCCATCATGTCGTACAGCGCTTTCATATCCTGCGACATGAAGTTCTGAATCGAGTTAATGGAATGGTCGATGTAGTGTTTCACGCCGTTCACGTCGCGGGTAAAACCACGAACGCGGTAATCGATGGTGACGATGTCGGATTCGAGCTGATGGATCAGATAGTTCAGCGCTTTCAGCGGTGAAATTACGCCACAGGTCGAGACTTCAATGTCAGCGCGGAAAGTACACAGCCCGCCTTCAGGATGGCTTTCCGGATAGGTATGCACGCAGATATGGCTTTTATCCAGGTGTGCGACCACGGAATTCGGCAACGGACCCGGATGTTCTGTGTTATCGACATCACGCGGATCCATCGGCTCTTCGCTCACTAAAATCGTGACGCTGGCGCCCTGTGGTTCGTAATCCTGTCGCGCCACGTTGAGGATATTGGCACCGATGATCGAGCAGGTTTCGGTGAGGATCTCCGTCAAACGGTTAGCGTTATATTCTTTGTCAATGTAGGCAATGTAGCCATCACGATCGTCTGCGGTTTTGGCGTAGCAGATATCGTAGATACAAAAACTCAGGCTTTTGGTCAGGTTGTTGAAGCCATGCAGTTTCAGCTTTTGCAATTTAGTTCACCCCCTTATGGATGCAGTATCAGCGCGCGGCTGACAGGGCATTCAGTAAATATTGTGGCAGGGCAAAGCTGCCGTGATGAATCGCCGGATTGTAATAACGACAGGTGATATCTGCGGCGTCAAAGCGCGCCTGCAAGGTTGCGCTGTCGATCTGGCGATATTCCGGGCTGTTGGTCGCCCAGGCAAAGGTCATGATGCCGCCATAATAGGTCGGGATCGCGGCCTGATAGAAACTGACATCACTGAAATAGTGGCTCAGTTTGGTGTGGCTGTTGACCGCTTCATCCTGCTGGAGGAAGCACACGCCATTTTGTGCCACGAAAATGCCGCCCGGTTTGAGACAACGGGCACAGCCTTCGTAGAACGCCGACGTAAACAGACTTTCTCCGGGGCCGATCGGATCGGTGCAGTCGGAGATGATCACATCATAGGTTTCAGCGGTCTGATTGACGAAGTTCACACCATCGTCGATCACCAGGTTGAAACGCGGATCGTCATAGGCACCGGCATTATGGTTGGGCAGATACTGGCGGCAAAACTCCACTACGCCGGCATCAATTTCCACCATCGTCACCGATTCCACGCCTTTGTGGCGGCACACTTCGCGCAGCATTGCGCCGTCGCCACCGCCAATGATCAGCACCTTTTTCGCGTTGCCGTGGGCGAACAACGGTACGTGAGTCAGCATTTCGTGATAGATGAATTCATCACGCTCAGTGGTTTGCACCACGCCGTCGAGCGCCATCACGCGACCCAGCGCGGCATTCTCGAAAATCACCAGATCCTGATGCTCGGTTTTGTCTCGGTATAACTCTTTATCGACGCTGAAGTACTGGCCAAAATGGGCGTGCAGCGTCTCATACCATATTTCTTTGGATGACGAGCTCTGGGACATGTTGTTGTTTCTCCTGATCAATCGCAGCCATAAAAATGGGCGCACATGATAGCTAACTCTGCCGGTCCATGCACGGTTTCAGACCAACACGTTTAGGTTAAGTGTAGCTGAGGCAGACGTGGTACGGGTAACAGAGGGAAGGGGAAGCGGCTCCGGCAACCAAATGACGGAGCGCAAAGCGCGTAAACAGGCTTAAAAATTAGTTGGTGTAGGCCAGCAGACTCAAGGAATCACGCGCCAGAGATTTGCATTTGGTCGGTTTAGGGACGGCAATCCCGCTCAGATCGCGGTAGCTGTCTTCGCCCATCGACTGCATATTAAAGCTGTTGTAATTGCTCAGATCCCAGCGGTTTTGCTGGGCGAAAAACACGATCGCCCGTTTGATTTGGGTATTCGGCAACTGTTCGTAACCGCAGTTGTTTTTCAGATAAACGAAAACGGCAGTCAGATCCGCCAGATCTTCCGCTTCTGATTCACTCAGCGCCTGACTGGCGGAGGAGAAGCCAAGCAGCGACAGTAATAGCAAACACAATGTTGTTTTTTTCATCGGCGTGTTCTTGTTCTTTTAGATAGAAAGTCAGAAAGACTTGGCTCACAAACAGTGAAAAGGACGTTACCATATTTGCACTGAGCGGCACCAAATTTCTTTTCCCGCTGCGCCGCTTGACCTTCCCCTTAGGGGAAGGGTTAGGCTGTCGTACTATTATGGCACGCTTACGCCATCCGTCTGGCAATTGCCCTCATAAGGACTGAAAAATGAACCGTCGTGATTTCGTAAAATGGACAACCCTGATGGGGGCCGCCAGTACGCTGCCCGGCTGGAGCCGCTTCGCGCTCGCCGCAGACCGCCCTGCATTACCCATTCCTGCGCTGCTGGAACCGGATATCCGTAACGCCATTATGCTGACGTTGCAGCGCGGTCAGAGCCAGTTTCTGCCGGGTGTAAACACCGAAACCTGGGGCGTTAACGGTAATCTTCTCGGCCCGGCGCTGCGTATCCGTCGCGGCAAACAGGTCGATGTCACCGTCAATAACCGTCTGGATGTTGCCAGCACCGTTCACTGGCACGGGCTGGAAATCCCCGGTGACGTCGATGGCGGCCCTCAGGCACTGATCGCTCCAGGTCAGAAAAGAAAAGTCAGTTTCACACTCGATCAGCCAGCGTCGACCTGCTGGTTCCACCCGCATCCGCATCAGACCAGCGGTTATCAGGTGGCGATGGGGCTGGCCGGTATGGTGCTGATTGAAGATGAAGCCAGCGACTTGTTGCAGATCCCTAAACGTTGGGGCGTGGATGATATTCCGGTCATTTTGCAGGATAAACGCCTGAACGACGCCGGACAGATTGATTATCAGATGGACGTGATGACCGCGGCTGTCGGCTGGTTCGGGCAACATATGCTGACCAACGGCGCGGTGTATCCGCAGCACGGTATTTCCCGCGGCTGGGTGCGTTTTCGTCTGCTCAATGGCTGTAATGCACGCTCGCTGCACATCGCCACCAGTGACCAGCGGCCGATGTACGTCATCGCCAGCGACGGCGGTTTCCTGCCTGAACCGGTGAAAGTCAGCGATTTATCCTTGCTGATGGGCGAGCGTTTTGAAGTGCTGATTGATTGCAGCGACGGCAAAGCCTTTGATCTGGTTACGCTGCCGGTGAAACAGATGGGTATGACGCTGGCACCTTTCGACAAACCGTTGCCGGTGCTGCGTATTCAGCCGACGCTGACGCAAAGCGGCAGTTCTCTGCCGGACACGCTGGTGCCGCTGCCGGCGCTGGTGTCCGTCGATAATCTGCCAACCCGCTGGCTGCAACTGATGATGGATCCGCAACTGGATCAGCAGGGCATGGCGGCGCTGATGAAACGCTATGGTCACAAGGCAATGGCCGGCATGAGCATGGATCATGGCGGCGGCGATATGGCGGCAATGCCGGGCATGTCGGGTTCAGAACATGAGGGTCACGGCAGCATGGCGGGTATGGATATGAGCAAATCGTCCGCCGGTTACGACTTCATGCAGGGCAACAAAATTAACGGCGAAGCCTATGACATGAATGTGCCCGCTTTCGATGTGAAACAAGGCCAGTACGAAAAATGGACTATTTCCGGCGAGGGCGACATGATGCTGCATCCTTTCCATATCCACGGCACGCAGTTCCGTATTCTTTCTGAAAATGGTCAGCCTGTGCCGCCGCACCGGCAGGGCTGGAAAGATATCGTGCGCGTTGAGGGTGCCCGCAGTGAAGTTCTGGTGCGCTTCAACCATCTGGCCAATAAACAACATGCTTATATGGCGCACTGTCATCTGCTGGAACATGAAGATACCGGCATGATGCTTGGATTTACGGTGTCGGCGTAACGGGTTTTACTTTCTGTAGTTTCTTAAAAGTTTCTAAAAATAAGCTGGCCTGAGACGTTCCTCCGGTCAGTCTCACCCCTCTTTCTTCCTGCTCCCTTCTTCTTCCTGTAATGCCTCTTGATTATCAATCTTTCAAATTGAAAGGTTAAACTTTCAAAATGTGATCAATATATAATTAATATAAATTCATAATGATTATATTTTCAGCGTGGAGTAACAAAACATGAAAGCGTAAACCCACGATCCCCTACAGGAGAAGATGATGATTGATGTAATAACGCACGGTGCCGAGTGGTTTATCGGCCTGTTTCAAAAAGGCGGTGAGGTGTTTGTCGGGATGGTCACCGGCATCCTGCCTCTCTTAATCAGTTTGCTGGTAGTCATGAACGCGCTGATTGTTTTTGTCGGACAACGGCGAATCGAACGTCTGGCACAGCGCTGTGCTGGCAATCCGATTTCGCGCTACCTGCTGCTGCCGGTGATTGGCACCTTTGTTTTCTGCAACCCGATGACCCTCAGCCTCGGGCGCTTTATGCCCGAAATCTACAAACCCAGCTATTACGCCGCTGGCTCTTACAGCTGCCATTCCATGAACGGTCTCTTCCCGCACATCAACCCCGGCGAACTGTTTGTGTATCTCGGCGTTGCCAGCGGGCTGACCACGCTGGGACTGCCGCTCGGACCGCTGGCCGTCAGTTATTTCCTGGTCGGTATGGTGACCAATTTCTTCCGCGGCTGGATAACGGATCTCACCACTCGCATCTTCGAACGCAAGATGGGCATTCAGCTGGATCGTCAGGTGCGGCTGTAGGCAGGTTCCAGTCTATTCAAAATCCAATTCTAAAAACCGGAGCAGAAAATGAGCGTTACGATCCGTATTAACCGGGGTGAAGGTGGCTGGGGTGGTCCGCTGTTGATTGACGCGGTGCCCGGCAAAAAAGTGGTGTATATCACGGCGGGCACGCGCCCGGCGATTGTCGACAAGCTGGCGGAACTGACCGGCTGGGAAACGGTGGATGGTTTTAAAGAAGGCGAACCTCCGGCGGAAGAAATCGGTGTGGCGGTTATCGACTGCGGCGGCACGCTGCGCTGCGGCATTTATCCTAAACGGCGCATCCCGACCATAAACATCCATTCGACCGGCAAGTCCGGCCCGCTGGCGCAGTTTATTACCGAAGACATTTACGTTTCCGGTGTCCGCGAGAATGACATTGTTATTGAAAGCACAGACGCCGCGGAACCGGTAACGACGACGCCGAAACCGGCTGCGTCTGCGGCAGGGCGCGACTACGACACCACCAAAAAAATCACCGAACAGAGCGACGGCCTGCTGGCGAAAGTCGGTATGGGTATGGGCTCCGGCGTCGCCGTGTTGTTCCAGGCCGGACGCGACACGATTGATACCGTACTTAAAACCATCCTGCCATTTATGGCGTTCGTGGCGGCGCTGATCGGCATCATTATGGCCTCCGGGTTGGGGGATCTGGTGGCGCACGGGCTGACGCCGCTGGCGAAAAGCCCGGTCGGGCTGGTGATGCTGGCGCTGATCTGTTCCTTCCCGCTGCTATCTCCTTTCCTCGGCCCCGGCGCGGTCATTGCGCAGGTTATCGGTGTGCTGGTGGGTGTGCAGATCGGGCTGGGCAATATCCCGCCACATCTGGCGCTGCCTGCACTTTTCGCCATCAACGCTCAGGCGGCCTGCGATTTCATTCCCGTCGGATTGTCGCTGGCCGAAGCCAAACAGGACACCGTGCGTGTTGGCGTGCCCTCGGTGCTGGTCAGCCGTTTTCTGACCGGCGCACCGACGGTACTTATCGCTTGGGCCGCTTCCGCTTTCATCTATCAGTAAGGAGTCATCGTGCAAACCATTTATCAGACCACTATCACGCAAATCGGCGACTTCGCGCGTGAGGCGCTGACCGACCAGATGCTGATCACCTTCCGTGAAGGCGCACCGGCAGACATTCAGGATTATTGCTTCATTCATCAGCACGGGAAAACCGAAGGGGAATTGCACCGCGGCGCTTACATGGAACTTGCCGATGTGCGATATCCGGTGACCGCCGTGGGCGACGTGGCGATGCAAAACCTGCGCGAGCTGGGGCATATCACCCTGCGTTTTGACGGCAGTGCCGAGGCTGAATTCCCCGGCAGCGTCCATGTAAAAGGCGCCACGCCCGACGATATTCCGCTGGGCAGCGTATTGAAATTTATCGATTAACTATCAGAATCAGGAGTCAGTTATGGAACAGGTTGCAGTCGTAATCGGCGGGGGACAGACGCTGGGCGCATTTCTCTGTCAGGGGCTGGCTGAATCCGGCTATCGCGTGGCGGTGGCGGATCTGAATGAGAAAAATGCCGCGTCGGTGGCAGAACAGATTAACCAGCAGTTTGGTGAGGATCGGGCATTCGGATTTACGGTCGATGCCACGAATGAGGCCAGCGTAGAGCAACTGGCGAAAGCGGTGGATCAGACGTTTGGCAGGGTCAGTTTGCTGGTGTACAGCGCGGGAATGGCGAAAGCATCGCCGATCACCGACTTCGCTCTCAACGACTTTGATCTCTCACTGCAGGTCAATCTGGTGGGGTATTTCCTCTGTGCCCGTGAGTTTTCCCGTCTGATGATCCGCGACCGTATTCCGGGACGGATTATTCAGATCAATTCTAAATCCGGCAAAGTGGGCAGCAAACACAATGCCGGTTACAGCGCGGCAAAATTCGGCGGCGTCGGGCTGACACAGTCTCTGGCGCTGGATCTGGCGGAATATGGCATCACAGTGCATTCACTGATGCTGGGTAATTTGCTCAAATCGCCGATGTTCCAGTCATTATTGCCGCAGTACGCCAAAAAGCTTGGCATTAAGGCCGATGAAGTCGAGCAATATTACATTGATAAAGTGCCGCTGAAACGCGGGTGCGACTATCAGGATGTGCTGGATATGCTGCTGTTTTACGCCAGCGATAAAGCTTCATATTGCACCGGTCAGTCGATCAATATCACCGGTGGTCAGGTGATGTTCTGATGCCATCCGCCCCTGTTTTGCAGGGGCGGATGACTATTTTAATGAGCAAATCATGTTACTCAGAAAGTCATGTTAAGGAGAAAAGATGACCCCGACTTCGGCATTAATCCTCTGTGCGGTGCTGGCCTGGGTGGCGCAAATCGCGCTGGGCTGGTGGCAGTTGCAGCGCTTTAACCGGGCATTCGACAAGCTGTGTTTACAGGGCAATGTGGGCGTCGGGCGTTCCGGCGGACGTTTCAAACCGAGAGTGGTGCTGGCGCTGGCTTTCGATCAACAGGAGAAAGTCTGTGACGGATTTTTACTGCGCGGCCTGACGATTTTTGCCAGCCCTCAGCCGGTTTCATCGCTTAATGGCATGAGCCGGGAACAATTGATGACAGGTGTGATCTTCCCGAAAGATCCGAATATTCAAACTGCACTATCATTAGCGATTGAACCGAAATCATGATATTTTCACTTTAAAAGCTATTATCTTTCAAAAAGAATGATGGCAGTGAATTTATCTTAAAATTTGAGCGAAAATCGTGATGAAACCTAAGCAACGGCAGGCGGCGATACTGGAGCACTTGCAGCAATTTGGAAAGACGGCGGTGGACGATCTCGCCGCGCATTTCGCCACAACCGGCACCACTATTCGTAAAGATCTCACCCTGCTGGAAGAAGAGGGCGCAGTGATCCGCACTTACGGCGGCGTGGTGCTGAGTCGCGAGGAAGGTGATCAGCCTATTGATCGTAAAACACACATCAATACCGGCAAAAAACTGCGCATCGCCCGCGCGGCCATTCAGGAAATTCAGGACGGCGACTCGCTGATTTTCGATGCGGGCAGTACCGTGATGCAGATGGTGCCTTTCCTGAGTCAGTTCAATAACATCACTGTCATGACCAACAGCCTGCATATCGTCAATGCGCTGGTGGAGCTGGATAACGACCAGACCATCCTGATGCCGGGGGGCACCTACCGCAAAAAATCGTCTTCCTTCCACGGCAGCCTTGCCGAAAGTGCCTTTGATAAATTCAACTTCGATAAGCTGTTTATCGGCGCTGATGGCGTTGATCTCGATGGCGGTGTCACCACATTCAACGAAGTTCACGGCGTCAGTCAGGCGATGTGTAAAGCGGCTGAACGTCTTTTCCTGCTGGTGGATTCGTCAAAATTTGGCCGTAAAAGCCCGAATGTGGTGTGCCATTTAAGCAAGGTCGATACGCTGATCACGGACAGCGGGTTAAGCCAGCAATATCGTGATGCCATCGAAAAGTTGGGGATCCGCATTATTTTAGTCGGGGAAGACGATGAGTGACGCATTACTGAATTACGCACGTGAAACGCTGGAGATTGAAATTGAAGAAGCCCGCCGGTTACTGACGCGGCTGGATGATAATTTCCTCTGCGCCTGCCGCTTATTGCTGAACTGTAGCGGCAAAGCCGTCATTTCCGGTATGGGAAAATCCGGTCATATCGGTAAGAAAATTGCGGCCTCACTGGCCAGCACCGGCACACCGGCGTTCTTTGTGCATCCCGCCGAAGCGCTGCACGGCGATCTGGGCATGATCGGCAGTGAAGACGTGATGATTTTTATTTCCTATTCCGGCCGGGCAAAAGAGCTGGATCTGATCCTGCCATTGTTAAAAGAAAACCAAACTCGTCTGATTGCCATCACCGGCGGCAAAGATTCGCCGCTGGCGCTGGCAGCCGATTGTGTGCTGGATATCAGCGTTGAGCGCGAAGCCTGCCCGATGGGACTGGCACCGACCTCGAGCGCGGTAAATACCTTAATGATGGGCGATGCGCTGGCGATGGCGCTGATGCGACACCGTGGTTTTGGCGCGGAAGACTTCGCCCGTTCACATCCCGGCGGCAGTCTGGGGGCGCGTTTGCTGAATCGCGTGCATCATCTGATGCGTTCCGGCGATCGTCTGCCGGTGGTCGACAGTCAGAAAAATGTCATGGACGCGATGCTGGAACTGAGCCGCACCGGCCTGGGTCTGATTGCGGTATGCGACGCCAGCCTGCATGTGGTTGGCGTGTTCACCGATGGCGATTTACGTCGCTGGCTGGTCAAAGGCCACAGCCTGCACGACCCGCTGGCCGATGCCATGAGTCGTCCCGGTTATCAGCTTCCGGCACAATGGCGGGCAGGCGAGGCACTCGAAGCCCTGCATCAGCAAAATATCAGCGCCGCGCCGGTGGTCGATAGCGAAGGCGTGCTGGTCGGTGCGATCAACCTGCATGACCTGCATCAGGCCGGTATTGGCTGACACCGGCGTTACTCCCCGGCGGGTTCTTTGATATAATCCTTTCCACTATATGGTCGCTGCTTTCCTAAAAAGCAGCGATAAATATTCTTAAATCAGGTGGTTAGTCTTTATATGAAACATCGCGTTGACGTCATGATTTCCGAACAGGAAGTCAAAACCCGAATTGCCGAGTTGGGCCGTGAAATCACCGAACACTACCGCGACAGCGGCAGCGAAATGGTGCTGGTTGGATTGCTGCGCGGTTCGTTCATGTTCATGGCTGACCTGTGTCGCGCCGTGGATGTACCGCACGAAGTGGACTTCATGACCGCCTCAAGCTACGGCAACGGCATGTCCACCACCCGCGACGTGAAGATCCTTAAAGATCTCGACGAAGACATTCGTGGTAAAGATGTCTTGATCGTCGAAGACATCATCGATTCCGGCAATACGCTGAGCAAAGTGCGTGAAATCCTGCAACTGCGCGGCCCGAAATCTCTGGCTATCTGCACACTGCTGGATAAACCGGAACGCCGCGAAGTTGACGTTAAAGTCGAATACGTCGGCTTCCCGATCCCCGACGAATTCGTTGTCGGTTACGGCATCGACTACGCCCAGCGTTATCGTCATCTGCCGTATGTTGGCAAGGTTGTGATGCTGGACGAGTAGCGATTCACAACGAGTATTTTTGCAACGGCTTCCTAATGGAAGCCGTTTTTGTATGTCATTATCGAATATATTTTTAATCAATGAACAGTGTGGTAAATAAATACTTAATTCAACTCATGAATAATTAACGAGTATCGTTTTTTCATGTGGTAATAGCTATTTTATAAGAGTATGTTTTTGAAGTGGCGGATGATTATTCAATGAGTAAGTGAGTTTTTTAAATGAATAGGTAATGCGTTCTTATTTTACAAGGATGAATATTATGACGTGGGAATATAACCAAAGCACGGGTGAATTGAAACATAACGGACAACTTTTCAGACAGGGTTATAGTGGGCACGGTGCCGGGATAAATAATCCAGCTATGGAGTCAGTGAATAGTCAGGGTCCGATCCCAAAAGGGTATTATCGTATAACGGGTGCGCATAACACCGTCACGCCAGTCACTATTATTCTGGAGCCTATTCTGGGGACTAATACGTATGGGCGAGATCTATTCCGTATCCATGGCGGCTCAAGGAGTGGGGGGCGTACTGCATCGAATGGTTGCATTATCATCGATGGCGTAAGTAATCGCGAACAAATCATGAACAGTGGTGACACGATCTTGGTGGTCAAATGAAAATTGTATTCTCTCTTTTGCTTTTACTTTCTTTTTCAGCAGCCGCCACGACCCAAATAACATCCGTGGAGTTAACTCAGCAGATCAAAACTCAGGGCGCCAGAGCGGTTATCACCGATTTGTACAAAGATGGCGAATCCCAATGGCTGTATGTGCTGACTAAAATAGGCAGTGGTGAACAAAACTGGCTGGACGTGGCTGCATTATTAGCGCCCGGTAGTGATGCTGATTCAGCGGAGTCGCTTGCTACTGCCGCTGCCACGGCAATTCCACATAATCCCGCAGGTGTGCTCTCCCTTCTTAAAGGTGGGGCTTTACCCTTCAGTACCGATAATGTATGTGCTTTACCCTTTTATAGCATCAAAGAACCGGAATTTAACCAATATGTCGTTGATGCAATTCAGGCTCTTTATAAGGTTCCGAACAGCAAAGCGTGTATCGATACTATTGTGAATGCTATCGGGCAATCAAACGGATTTGCAGAGGACAATTAATATGGGCATTCCTGTTTATATGTTTTTGTATGATGATGGCGGCAATATTATTAAGGGTGGCGTTGACATTCGAGGCCGTGAATACAGTGTGGAAGTGTCAGGACTGCATCACAGTGTACATATACCAACCGATAACCATAACGGTAAATTCACCGGAACCTGCCAGCACCTGCCATTCCTGATAGAAAAAGAAATCGATTCATCTTCCCTCTATCTCTACAAAGCGCTTTCTACGGGGAAAACGCTGAAGCGTGTGGAACTGAAATATTATCGAATCAACGATGCAGGGCAAGAGGTGGTATATTTTACTATTCTGCTGGAAAACGTGAGAGTCGTTAACCTGATGCCCGTGATGTTTGATATCAAAGATCCTGCAAGAGAAAAATTTAATCATATGGAAATCGCAGAATTTCGTTATGAGAAGATTACCTGGCTCTACCTCGATGGAAACATTCAATACAGTGATGCCTGGAACGAAAGGGCGACGGCATAGCCAGCGCGCGGCCTATGATGTAAAAAACCTCACTGAAACGCATAATCTTTGTGCCTAAAATCGAATTTAATAATATGAATTAAATGTATTTTTTCATTTTAGTGTCCAGACACTAGTCACATTGACAAGTAAGCCCCGTTTATTCGGGGCTTTTGCTTTAGTGCATCTGGAAGGATTGCTGGTGATGTTTATCAGGATGCAACTGAACAGCGTGAACCATTAGACGGTGGCTACAACCTGTTCATTTACGCACCAAACGGTAAGCCGGACGGGATCATCTATATGCCAAGATGCGAAGCGATCCTTATGTTCAAGACGTATCTGCCTTAAACCTCATCTACGTCCCGAAATGTACATCTCGAACCTCGGCGCTCGCAATGTTACCCGGCTACGCGCTTCCGACTCGGCTCACTGTTTTTAATGCATCTGTTAGTACGCCTCAAAGCCAAGCCTGAACGGCGAACAGGAATGTTTTGATACTTTAGGGATCATGCAAAACCATGCGCAAAATGCATGTTTGGCTCCTTAAAGAGCTACCCACCGAAATCGATGGATTTTGCCCGCATCCTTTACATCAAAGATAACGACAAGTAACTCCTCTTTTGCGGGCTAGTTTTAAAAAGAATGGTGCTGGACACTATTCTTACCCACCTGGCCAGAGCCTACCGAAGTATGGTGATGGTTTATTAGCACTGAGTTTGTGGGGATCTCTCAGTGCTAAGCGGGGTATTCTTATGCTGCCGCCCGCTGTTCTTTAGGGGGGAACCTTTCGGTTCTAATCTCAAACTCTGTGAATATAGCCACTGGTTTAACAGAACCTTTATTTTTCACTTTCTTAATAAATCCATGTTTTTCAAGGCTACTAAGGGTGGTTGACAGATTGCTAACTTCGCGGCCTGAGATTTTGGCCAACTCACTGATCGTTTCCGGTTTCTCACTGTCCATCTGGCAGAGCAGTGCTATGTTGTCATTGTTCAGGATCTGGCCCAGGGCTACCAGTGAAGAAAACCATACTTTAGGTTCTCCTTCCGCCGGCACGTACTGACCTCTGGCAATAGCCATCACACGCTCGCGGAACATGCTTTCTGGCATAATACCGATGAGTGCTTTCATAATTTACCTCTGTGACGTGATGTCATTTACTCTGAAATTCCGGCGATAATTTTGTCAATCGCTGAGAAAAAATCTTCCATCAGTTGTGCAGCATTAACAAATTCATATGGAGTGCCTTTGTCGCTGATGGATTGGTGAAGGTGATCCCACTCCTGGATTCTGCCACGGTACATTCCCTGCTTCGTGGGGGCGACTGCGTGAGAGTTATCCATCCCATAGATGCGTTGATTATGGTGATCATGAAACGTCAATGAGTAACGAATCCCATGTGGTCTGGATGAAGTAACTTCTACCTGATAAGCCACTATCTCAAACCAGTAGCCGCAATCGTATGTGTACTTAGTACCATGCATGTTAAGTAACGTGTCTAAATCATGATCCATCAAAATGGTTCCTTTCCCTTATGACCAGAGCATAAGCCGCATAAAGGAACCTTTCAAGTCATGAGAATTACATGTTTCGTTATATGTTGATTCTTAAAGTAATTATATTTATATGCTTTCAATACTCCGGACTTCCTGCAGGACGCAATTTCCTTCAATCCACTGAGGGGGAAAGCGGGGCTGGAGTTGGTCCCACCTCGCCTGTGCTGTCTGCATAAAAGAAGGCTTAGCGTAGGATATTCTTCGTTTCCCGGGCGGACCCCATAATAGCCCTCTGGAGTAAGGCAAGAAAAAAGCCACCTGCGGATGCGGATGGCTTAGGTGAGTCAGTGAATTCAGATTGTTATCAGAAAGCGTAACGCACCTTAACGGCAACGCTTTGGCTGAAGAAGCTGGAGCGTTGCTCTGAATCATACTGAACGGTGCCGTCCAGTTGGTCAGTGAACTTGGCGGTCACGCCTACACCCGCCATCCCAATCCACGGGCTCTGCTCCATGCTCTGGTAGGTGATCGGGGTATCAGGGCTGCCGGTAAATGCGATTCGGTTGGCGCTACGATCATTGATGGTGTCATACCCCACACCAGCCGTCGCATGAACGTTCACAATGTCAGACACCTGTAAACCCAGCTTGGCTTTGGTGGAAACAATCATCGCTTCAAGGGTCTGCCCATCCACATCCAGGCTCAGATCGCTGGCATTTTTCTCGGTGTAACCTTTGTCCTTGATACTGTAGTAGTCGCCACGCACTATCGGCGTCAGGGTCAAATTGTCAGTCAGATTGAAGATGCTCTGTAAACCGAGGCCCGCCTGCACGTTATGGCTGTCGTAGCTGGAACGCGCCACGCCGCCAAAAGCCAGGTCAGACGAAGACGGGTTAATGATGTTCAGGTAACGATTACCGTCAACGGTGTCGCGGCCGTAGCCCGCTTTCCAGGTCAGGGATGTGGCCGGGGTGAAGTCAAAGCTGCCATAAAGCAAAGTATTCCAGCTTTCAATCTGCGCATCATGGCGGAAATCGTCTGAAGTATCCTTCACATCGGTGCGGCTGGTGCCCACTGCCACGCCCACGCGAAGCTGTTCTAATACCGGCACATCGGCACCAATGGCGATACCGCGAGTATCAGATTTATAACCATCCAGACCACCACGTTGTTCCTGGTTATCCCAGCGACCTACCGGTCTGATCCATAAGTACTTCTCGGGATTAAACTCTTCGTATTGACCAAACTCACGCACGGAGTCCTGACGAGAGTCCACAATATCGCCAAAGGCACGCGCATTATTTAACTCGGCATAGGGCAGCATACCGTTCATCAACGGCCCTAACTGCACCACGTTACGGTAAACCTGTTGTGCATTGGATGAGGACGTGATGGCACAGACCGTCGCTCCTAACGCGCCAGAGCAATAGCTGGACTCGTTACCGTTGCCGCCGGTGGCTGGGGTTGTGCCGGGAATAGTACCCGAACCAGTGCCTTCGCCAGCGGAAGTCGTTTTGGCTATAATCTGGTCGATAGCGCCACCAATACGGGAAGCCGTCGGTGAGGCGGTTTGCGTGGTGACCGCTTCTTTTACGCTGGTAAGTCCCGTATCGACGATGCGTAATGAGTAACTCGTGGGCGTCAGCTCCTGCACAAACTGGAAGCGCAGAGAGTCATCAATCACCGATGTCGGTGTGCCCACAATACTCGGGGCGGTAACCACATCACTCAATACATCACCATTGCTAAAGTCCAGGCTACCATTGGTGACCACAATGGTATTACCCGCCAGCGATGCCGTTCCGCCAACCTGCAGTTGCCCATAATTAGTGGCATTCTCAGCCTGCAGAGCTAAGAAGGCATCTGAAGACTGGCTGTAGTTGGCGACTCGTGAAGGGGAATTATTATTGAGCAAATCAAACAGACCACTGTTGCTCATATTCGTTGTGGGAGCATCAACCCTGCCAATAATAATGCCTTCATTATTGATGCCGTTATTCACGGTGCTGGTTTCGCTGACACGGATCGCATCCCCTTCGATTGAACCAATAACGCCGCGGTTAAGCAGTAAATTGGTTCCGCTGGTATCGTCAAGGGTAATCCCTCCGCGCCCGGCAGCAATAATCCCATCGTTGATAATGTGTGAAACTTGCGCGTTATCTTGCAACGAAATGCCACTGTCTGCCGCTTCAATTATCCCGGCGTTATCAATGGTACCGGTTGAATCACGGCTAAAGTTAATACCATCGTCAGTCTCAGAGTAGATCACACCTGAGGAGCGGTTTACCACCGCGACGTCGTCAGCCGTAGTTGTGGCCGTATCAACGAAGATACCGGAACCGCTCGGGCCGTTTGCTGTGATGCTTCCGCTATTGTTAATTGTGATGTTCCGGCTCTCTCCTGTTACCCAGATACCATGGGATTGAGCACCGGTAGTGGTAATAACTCCATTGTTATTTAAGGTGCTATTGCCGATGTTTGCATCTAACAGGATCCCTGAACTGACGTTCCCCGTTGTACTTAACTGTCCATTATTGGTAATCGTGCTATCAAAAACACCAGACAGATGGACGGCGTTGGAATTGCTGCCCGAAGTGCCTACGAAGGCGTCGTTGATTAAAGTGAACCCACTGAGGGTTTCTAAAGCCACACCATCACTGGTGATAGCGTCAGTTGTAATATTGCCCTGGTTTTGAAGGCTGCTGGATGAGGTAGTGAAATAAAAAGCAGGCGTATCCTGTGCAGTAAGAGCAATTTGCGTACGAGGAATAATCGTCGCTGTGATACCACTTGCATCAGTAAAGGATTGCTGCGTATTTATTATTCCATCACAGATTATGCTAACGTCATTCCCCGCTGCGGGACTACAGGCTGCCAGAGCATTCACAGGGTTAAATAACCCATAGCTGCCAGCGATCCCACTAAAGAGAAATAACTTCATTTTTGTTTTCAAATATTTATCCTTCCCCAGAAAAAGTAATCATTAAAAATAATGAGCAAAAAGGGTGCAGAACCGCCCCAGAAGTAATGCCCACAGATAATAGTAGGCGGGGAAACGATAATAGCCAGCCAAAGGGCTATTGATTATATTTCGGATGGGATAACGATATTCCAGGGAGGTAATCGTTGATTTTACCGACGCAGTCATTTACCCGCCCGGCTCAGGCCAGCATCGGCGTCAAATACACACCGCATATAACTCATTGATTTATAGTGATCGCGTTGTAAGTGCAGGAAAAATAAATGATAAAAAAGGCACATTTTTGTGCCTTTGAAATAGATGTTAACTATATGAATTAAATGGATTTATTCATTTCAGTGTCCACGCATTGACCACATCGACAACTAAGCCCCGTTTATTCGGGGCTTTTTCTTTAGTGCATCTGGAATGACTGCTGACTGTTTTTGTCCGGATGCAACTGCACAGCGTGAACCGTTCCTGGCTCGACGATGATGTCAGCAATCGACTCATGTGTTTTGAACGTGCAACTGCAATTGATATTCTGGCACTGGTGATAACGCTCTTTGGTGTTGAGGCTCAGGTAACGACTTGAACGGGCGTGAGCGGCGTGCTGGCATTTCGGGCAGTGCATCATAATAATCACCATGTAATCATTTGCAATCAGATACAGTCATTGTATGCATTCTTAATTATCATACATCCGGTATTACAATGATTTACATACCCCAGATTCAATCAGAGCTTCCATCCGGTGTCCCCTGATGAAACACCATCTGCCAATCGTAGTTTTCTGAGTAAACCCAAAGAGATGAACGCAGTGCCCGACGACAGCCCGCTTTTCCCTGGGTACGGTAGGTAAGAATTACATGGGTACTGTCGATCTCAATAAGGGAATAATTAAAACCAAAAATTTCAGGCGCATCAGTCTCTGAAAGCAGCGATTGAATAACTTTTTCGCGGTTAACGAGGTGCCCGGAATAAGTTATTTCCGTGAAATGAGAATGTAAGACCCTGTCCAGCCAGATTGGGTCATGCCTTCGCACTGTGTGCAGACTGTCTTCAAGTTTTTTAATTTTATCTAAAAGCATCACAACCTTCCTGATAACGGTGCTCATTACTCTCAATAATAGAGATGTATTTTTAATTAATCCCCATCATTTCCAATCGCCTCATAACTCACATCCGACAACAACACCTCCAGATTTAACGTCGTCACAAACCCACAGCCGCCCAGGCTGTGCGTCACCTTGCTGATAATCCAGGGCTGCGCGTCAATTACGGATTTAAATCCGGACACGGCCACCGGCGTCTCAGGAAATAAATCCGCACGCCCGCGAGCCAGGGAGATCGAGAACTCCGCGACGCCGCGCTGGAGTTTGTCCCACTTTGCCTGCGCTGCCCGCATGGCCGCTTTCTGCGTAGCGTATATGGTAGTGAGGGTAAACACGTTGTCTTCACTGCCCGCCAGGTATTCCCCTTCCTTCGCCTCCGGCGTTTTCTGCACCTTCGCGCTGGTCTTCTTTGCTTTCGGGTGTTGCAGGGCGCGCAGGTACTGCACTTTTGGTTTCCGCTGCACCTTCACCTTTTTCGGTTTCGGGTCTTTGGTATGCAGCCAGCTTGCCGACACGCCGGTATACGCCCCACGGTCAGCAATATTAAACGTGTGCCCGTCGCCGTCGCTGCGGACAATCGTCATCTGCGGGATAGGCTTCCCGCTGGCCGTCTTTGCCGCCCCTGGATTGATAAACAGCAGATTACCGGCCTTGATGGCGACAACCGCGCCGTTCAGCTCCGCCAGACGGGTGATAAACTTTGCGTCGGTTTCCTGCGTCTGGTCGATATGCGACACCGGCACGCCCCTGAACGGCTCGGCGATGGCGGGCTTAAGGTTGTTGCGCGCCGCCACGGCGGACACCACCGCCTCCAGCGTCGTGTCGTGATAAGAGTTGTCGCGGCGGGAATTCAGGCTGCCGCGATAGTCCGCACTGCGGGCGCGGATGGTCAGCGTATCCGGCGTGCCGCGATGCTCCACCTCGTCCACGGTGAAGTCGCCTTTGTTCGTCAGCGCCTGGCCTTTCCAGCCCAGCGCGATATTAATCACCGCACCGCGTGGCGGCATGTCCAGCAGGCCGTCGGTATCGCTTAGCTCAATATCAAGCTGGTCAGCTTCAAAACCGCGGTTATCCGTCAGCTTCAGCGAAATCAGCCGGTTGCTGACGTCCTGCGTGATGTCTTTGCCGCCGACGGTCACCGTGAAGTCCGGCGCAAACTGCGCACCGGCGCCGATGGTCATATCCGTAATCACAGCAGACCTCCCAGCTGACCGGTTAAACCACCGGCCTGATCCAGCAGCCCGTCGGCCTGCGCTGTCATGTCGCCAAACATCGCCGCCAGGGATTCATCCACGCGGGTCAGCGTCAGCGTAAATTCAATCCGGCGGGCGGCACCGTTGGAAAAATGCTCCGTATGGGTTTCGCTGACGCTGTTCACCACGAACATCCCGTAAATGGTGCCACTGCCTTCCAGCAACGGCCACGCCTTGCCCTCGTCAGCCATCAGGTTCAGTGCCAGCAGTGACAACTTACCGCCGGTGATTTCCGGCATCAGCACGCCGGACAGGGTAATTTTCTCCTCATTCACGCCGAGGAACTGCGGCAGCGGACGCAGGCCGACGCGGTTGTTTACCGGCCAGCGGTAATCGACATCACGCTGCAAACTTTGGTAAGGGACGGTCTGCAACTGAAACACAAACAGCCCGAGGGTTAACATCATGCGGAACTCTCCTTAATCGTTATCCATGCGGGAACGTTGCTGCGCGGCGCGGGCGCGGTCACGGGCTTCCAGCTCGGCGCGGATCTGGCGACTGGTATCCTGGACACCCAGACCGGCACCGGCGGCAATAGTGTAATTGTGCGTGCTGCGGTCGATGTAGCTGCGCCCGCCGCCGACGGACACCGGTGCATAACCGCCGCCCAGCAGGCCGCCAGGCGGTGGCGTGACCGGCGCGGGGTTATCCAGCGGATGTTCTGCCGGATCCGTATCGCCGTTTTGCCTGGAACGCCGGTCAGCTTTGTCGGCTGCTTTATCAATGTCTGCGGATTCATCCTTGATGATGCCGAGTTTCTCCAGCAGCCAGTCCACGCCCTGACGCAGTTTATTGAACGCCTGTAGCGGCGCAGTCAGCGCGTTGGCGATGGCCTGCCCAAACATCACGCCGGTGTCCTTGCAGTTATTCAGCGTTTCCTGCGTGGATTTCACCGGCTGGATCAGGTCTTTGAACCACTGCCAGAGCATTTTTAATTTGTCGCCGAGCCAGTCAAATACCGGCTGGAGCGGCGCAAACAGCTCTTTTACCGGCGCGAACGCAATCCCCAGCCCTTCAATGACGCCCGCAAAGAAGGCGCTGATCGGCTCCCAGTATTTACGGATAAGCAGGGCACCGGCGACAATTGCCACGCCAATCGCGACTATCGGCAGCGTCAGGCCGCCGATCACCGTTGCAATCGCACCGCCCACCGTGCCGAGAATTGTCCAGAGCACACCGGCAGCGGCGACAATCAGATTAATACCGCTGATAACCGGACCGGCTACCAGGCCAAACACGCCGAGCGCGCCGGTAATCAGCAGCGCACCGCCAGCCACCTTCCCGAGCGTGGTCGCCAGGGCTTTATTGTTCACAATCCACTTATCCAGTTTCAGCACGTAGCCGGTGGCGGTTTGTACCAGTTTGCGCAGGGAAGAATCCTGCTGATCGAACAGGTCAGTGCCGACGGCCTCATAGGCTGACTGAAATTCCTTAAAGTCGCCGCCGAGGTTGTCCTGCATGATTGCAACCAGCGCCTTGGTTTTGCCGTCCGAGGTTTTCAGTGCTTTGGTGAGTTCATCCAGTTTGCCGGAAGAGGCACCCGTCATCAGCACTGATGCCGCCGAGCTGGCCTCCTCGCCAAAGATGGCTTTCATGTACTGTGCCCGCTGCGTATCCCCGAGCTTGTTTTTCTCAAAGCTCTTTTGCATTTCTTTCAGGATGGTAAACAGCGGGCGCATGTTGCCTTTTCCGTCCGCCGTCTTCACCTTCAGCTCACCGAGCGCGGCGGCAGCGGTGCCCGTCGGTGCCTGCAAGCGGGTGATCACCGCACGGGCACCGGTGCCCGCCATCGAGCCGGTGATTTTGGCATCCGCCAGGGCGGCCGCCATCGCGGCGGTTTCTTCGACGCTGATACCGGCCTGCTTTGCCACCGGCGCGGCGTAGGTCATGGTGTCAGACAGCCCTTCAAAGGTGGCGGCAGACTTATTCATGGCCGTGGAAAGCACATCACCGATGTGCGACACGGTGTCATTGGTCATGCCAAACGCGGATTTCACGCCCATCAGCAGGGTGGCGTTTTCCTCCATGGTGCGCTTGTTCGCCAGGGACAGGTTCAGGATGGTCGGCGTCGCTGCCAGAATGCCGTCCTTGTCCGCGCCGGATTTGGCGACGATGATTTGCGCGGCGGCAGCATCGTCGGCAGAGGCGGCGGTGTTGTCGCCGAGCTGCCGCGCCTGGGTGCGCAGCGCGGTCATGTCGGCGGAGTCTTTTTCCAGGCCAAGCGTTGCCTGTAATTCTGAGTTTTTCAGGGCAAAGTCATAGCCGGGCTTGAGCATCCCGACACCCGCCGCCGTGCCCGCAGCGGCTATGCCCACGCCTGCCGCACCGGCGGCGGTCACGCTTCCGGCCAGCTGTTTACCGGCCTGATAACGTCCTCTTACCGCGTTGAGTTTGGCCTGCTGCGCGCTGACGCGTGCCAGAGATTCACGCTGCCGGTTGAGTTGAGCGGTGGTTTCACTTATGGAGGTTCTCAGGCGGCGTTCAGATTCAGAAAGGTTGCGGGTACTTATCCCCGCCTGCGACAGCTCGGTGCGCTGACGCTGCACCGACTGCCTCAGCCCGTTGAATTTAGTCTGCAACTCCTGGGCGGTGCGCTTCGCGGACTCCATGGCCTGCGTCTGCGCGCGGGTAGGATTGGCGGTATTTCTGAACTGGATCGCCAGCGCCTGCGCTTCCGTTTTGGCGTCTTTGAGCTTTTGAGCCGTGACGGCCATCTGGGCGCTGGATTTTCTGAACCCGTCAATTCTCCCCGCCTGGGCGTTCAGGTCTTTGAGGCTGTTTTGTGAATTTCGGATATCGCCAGACAGCGCTTTACTGGCGTTTTGCACCGCTTTAAACGGGCGGGTCGCCTGGTCAACCGCCTTTAACAGCACCTCTAATTTTAAGTTACTCACTGTCGGTGGCTCCGCTGCGCTGCATGGCCTTATGACGCCACGCGCAAAGCTCGGTCAGCGTCATCGGGTTCATTTCTGACGGCGGCCAGTGAAAGATCACCGCGATGTCCGCCATCAGGTCATCGACCGCCAGGGTCGGGGGAAGTTTTACTGTTCCGATTTCGGCGATAAAAAACCAATCACCTTACCCGCCAGGGCAATCAGGTCGGGCAGGTTCAGGCTTTTGCAGTCCTGAACTGTCAGGTTCGGCACTGTAATACGCGGCAGGATCACGGTCAGCGCGTCAACGTCGGCATTCGCCAGCGCCGCCAGGCCAATCCCGCGCAGGTGTCCCGCGTTCGGTTTGATGATTTCAATCTGAGTGATCAGGGTGTCGCCGCGTTTGATCGGTTCTTCCAGGATAACGATGTTTTCATTCTGTTCTGACATAGCGGTGTCTCTTATTCAAAGTTGAGGTTTTGCGCCGGAGTCCGGCGCAGGTTACGGATTACAGGCCAATGTTTTTGCGGTGCTCCGCCACGCGGTCAACGCCGCCGACGATTTCCACCATGTTCACGGTATCGACTTCGATCATGTCTTTGCCGTCAATCACCAGCTTGAAATAGGTGCACTGGGTAGTGATTTTTGTTTCGGTGTCTTCGCCCTGTTTGTACTCGCCAAAATCCATTTCCTTGTGGCGTCCGCGCATCGTGACTTCCACGGCGGAGGTGTCGCCGGTGTCGTCACGCTGGAAGGAACCGGCAAAGCGCAGCGGCACGGCATCCACTGCGCCCCACTGCTGCAACACCAGTTCATCCAGTCCGCCCACCGTCCACTCAAAGCTCAGCGCGTCGTCGTCCAGGCCGAAATCAATGGAGGCAGAACCGGTCATGCCGCCGCCGCGATAGTTTTCCAGCTTGCGGGTCAGCTTTGGCAGCGTCAGAGCGCTGACCATGCCGAGGTAGCTGTTCCCGTCGTTAAACAGGTTCAGATATTTCAGTTTCTTAGGCAGTGCCATGTTTTAGCGCCTCTTAGCTGTTAACGGACGTGGCGAACGTCGCCAGGTACTGATCGGTGATGCGCTGACGCAGGGTCAAATCTTCCAGCGGCGGCACCGGCGTATAGTCGTAATCAATGAACAGCTTGCCCGCTTTCAGGGTTTCGACGGTATTGGCTTCGGGGTCATACCAGCAGTTGCCATCAATGATCAGACCGGCGGTTTTCATTTCGCGCAGCTTGGCGTTAATGCCCGCAATCATGTCTTTGATAAGCGTCGGGGTAACGGGTTTGTCTGATGCCCACATATGCCCTTCGGCGATGGTGTCCGCCAGCACCTGCGCGGTGCGGGTGTAGTTCTCAAAGAGGTAAAGCGGATCATCAGAGCAGGTGCGCTGTCCCCAGAACTTAAAGCCGTCCTTGCGGATAAGGGTGGTGACGCACGCCTGGTTCAGCAGGTCGGCATCGGTGCCGGTGGTCTGCAAATCCCAGTAGACGCTGGCAGACAGGCCGGTGACGCCGTTGATACCGACGTTAGAAAGCGTTTTGTGCCAGCCGGTTTCGGCGTCGATTTTGGCACGCAGGCCGAGGGCGTAAGCCGTCGCGGGGGCGATGTCGCTGGCGTTCGTGGTGGTGTTCCAGGCCACGAAATCCGGCCAGACAACCATCAGCTCACGCTGGCTGAAATTGTCGCGGTACTTTATGGCATCGGACACGGTTTTGCAGCCGTAGGCGCTGACGTAGCCGAAGGCGCGCAGCTGCTGACAGACGGCGGCGAGTGCGGTGGCGACGTCCTGATTATCCAGCCCGGGCACGCCGAGAATGCGCGGCTTAACACCGAGTTCAGTTTGTGCGGACAGCAGGGCTTTCATGCCGGTATACATGCCGGTTTCATCCGTGCCGCCGATGATGTTGGAGGTAGTTTCCGCGTCGGTTTCGCCTTCCTTGACGCGCACGACAACGACAACGGGTTTAGCCTGATTGGCGATAGCCATCAGGGACTGATAAAGCGTGCCATCTTTTCCCGCCTTGCCTGCGGCGGTCAGTACGTTGGTAATGAGTACCGGCGTATCCAGCGGGAACGCGTCGGCATCGGCATCGGATGCCGTGCAGACCATCCCGATGATGGCGGTGGAAACGGTGGAGATAACGCGGGTACCGTCATTGATTTCAACAACGCGCACACCGTGATGATAATCAGCCATGGTGTTTTTCCTGTGATTGGGGTGACGTCA